>MU224923.1:2952407-2970330 GCA_018584345.1 Thuja plicata
TAAATTAATTTAAAAAATATTAAAAAAATTTGGTGTCATATTCCAACTCCAATTCAAAATGAACAACCAAACGAAGAATATGGAGACCCAAACTCCAATTCTGATTCGAAGTGCAGAACCAAACATAAAATATGGAGATCTGCATTCCAATCCCAATTCGAAAATGTCCAACCAAACAGAGAATGAGAATTTCACAAATTCCAATTCCTATTTTCAGTTTGACAACCAAACAGAGAACGTGGATTTACAAATCCATCTTCCAGGGCAACAAAACAGTCCCAAAAAATGAAAACCAGGGTTTGCATAACCAGGCTATGGATAACCATAATTTGTTTCATTTTCCAATTCCCCAACCAAACGATTCCCCAACCAAATGGGCCCTTTAAGAAGTTGATAACTACTTTGTGGGGGCTTTCAAGAAAAAGCAATGGCAGGTGTGAATAAAAGATTCAGCGATCTCTACAGCGACCCTCGTAGTTGGCATGCATGTTAAATATGGAATCACAACTATGGCACAAAGGATTGATCAAATGTGGTGCAAACAGTTTTGGTCAATTAAAAAGTTTTAAAACTTTCTTGGGAATGCATTCGGTTGGTACAAAGGCCGAATTCCACAATCTTGGTCAGCACTTTCCCTGCCTGAACGAATAAAAAGATGTTGAGCAGCATACAAATGTCGTTACATGCTAATGAAAATGTAATTGGCAGTTGTTGAGCAGCGTATCATAACCTTTGGCAGCATTTTTCTAAATCTCTGCAACACCATATGCACATCTTTCAAGCCTACACCTGGCGAAGTCGTTGATAACTGAAGAACATAGTAGCATTTCAAATCAAGGAAGACTCTTCAATGGCGTGCAAGAACTCTTAGACAAGAGCACGATAACTGTTTGACAGAATGTACAGAAAAGATGTCATCTCAAGGAATTAAGTTCAATGATTTCAGAATGTGCACTTGATGAATTTGGTGAAAAGACTTTAGAAAATCTCAAAGAAAATGCTTTTGTAGATGTAAAGTTATGAACCACAGTTGTTCTCAGCATCCTCCATATATGTGCCAAGATGGGGACTTCGGTAATAGACCGCCATCAAAGAATAATGAAGAGAGATTTGCATCAGACATACGGTTCGAAATGCTCGATTTGATATATATCTAAGCGGCTTGTAGGAGAGCATGGATAATACATCTGAATTATTTGACCAAACGCCTCAAAGTAATGTCTTCTCCTGGAATGTAACAATTGGAGTATGCAGCGTGGAAGCATAGAAATTTTTTGAGATGTTTGACAAAATGCCCAACGGTGATGACATATCGTGGAATGAATACAAATATAATGGTGGAAGCAAGGGAAAATCTGCCAACTTTGTTGACATTTCCCATGTTCATGGCATGTGCACATTGTTGATAGAATGCCACAAGGAGAGGTCATCTCAAGGAATGAAATAAACTAACTGCAGAGAAATTGAATCCATTCAAAAAGCTTTAGAAACTATTAGCAAATACAATGGACAGGTGTAATGTCAAATTCAACATCCTCTCTATCTATACAAAAGGGGAGCTTACAAATACTTTGGCGGATATCAAAACTCATTGGGAAAGGAATTTCTCATAAAAATTGTGGAATTCAAGCCAATGCACCCATATTGTTGCTTGTAGACATGTCATCTTAGTGAATGAAATAAAATGATTGCAATGGTTACAGTTAATAGATGTGTTGATAATGTTTTAGGAACCTCCAAGAAAATACAAGAAGCAAGCATATATGACAATTCCACCACCTCCGAAAGTAATGGAGAGTGTTGAGACAAAATGCAAAGCATGTGATTGTTTCATAAAGAAATGTGGTCTATTGGAGTGCCATGATTTCCGGCTATTTTGAGCAAAGAAATCTCATCTCACCAAATGTGACGACAGTTAAAGATAGGATGGATTCTTAGTTTGATATTGACTACATTTATCTATGTATTCGTTCTTGACATATTCCTTGAATTCCTGCATCAAAAAGCTGAGCTATGATAATTTAGCTTCTTGTACAAATAGTGTTGCTGAGCATGGGTCAACCATATAATGAAGATCTTTGAATCGTCTCTTTACATGATTTGGGTGGTAAAACATATGATTTAAATATGGAATAGTATTCTCAAATCATTCAAGCATGCCTAATCACTATGCAAAGAATATAATAACTTGTGATGATCAAGAATGATATTTTTGTGAGGGAAAATATTGAATCTACCCAAATAATTTCACATATGGTTCGTGGAAGAGAAAAGTTTCATACAGTTAGGAGGAAAATTTCCTTTGAATGGAAGTTATTTTTGAGAATGATCAATGTACCAATCTTTGGGCACATTACATCACTTGAGATTTTTCATTCTTATGATGGGCCTCTTAAATTGTCTTTTTTCTTCAAAAACAAAGATGGAAATTCTATCTTCTCAAATGTTTATATGGTTTCTTTCTCTCGATTTTTTATATAAAACATAAAGTAAACACACTTGGTCTATGAAAAGGTCAACTTTTGTTATCAAAAGCAATTGTAGAGAAAAGGAACAAGGAGAAACTTTGATTGGAAGAGTGGATTGAAAATGTGGCCTTGGACGTGATTTAGGACATTCATGGAGGCCATGTCAAAAAGGTGCAAAAAGAATGGAACATCAATTAAAATCTAGTTCATTCATACATTCTTGAGAGGATGAATGTCAGAATGGCAGGCCATGGGAAATTTAAGAAAAACCAACATGTGGGTCTAGTGATACAAGGCTGCCAATACTTTGGTGGAAATAAATGACAATTCCTTCTAAATGTATTTGTTAAGATGATACACAAGCTATCACATAAAAGTGATTCCTTGCAGTCGATGATATATAATATTCTTTCTATATATCATATTCGTTCTATGCAATAAAGGGGACATGTTCAGACGACAACCAATTTTAACAAGATCTTCAAAAGGTCTTAAAGAAACCTGCGAAGGAGATTGTTGAAAGGAAAGAATGATTATCAAATGCAGTTGGGATGTATGTGCTTGAAAGTAAAGTTCTTGACAGATCAGTAACTAATAGATCAAGAGAAGACTCAGTGGCTACTTCATCGAGATTTATTCTTTAACTTTCTTCTCAAAATGTATAGGTTTCAAATTGTCTTTTTGTAAACAATGACTTTGGTCACTTTTAGTCAAAGTTAGAATTTGACTATTTTTGCGTGAAGTTTGTAAAGTTAATAACCTTCTTAAAATCACCCAAAAATAAGTTATTTACCAACCTAAAAGAAATTAGTTATCAAAGGAGCCTATAAATGCAAGGCTTTGCAATGTATAAAAAGAGGGGGGGAGGACTTTTGTATAGGGGAGATTACAGAGAAATTTCCATAGAGACTTTTTGCTTTGCACATTGTACCTAAAGGTTTTTGAACTTGTATATTTTCAAAAGCATAATAAAGAATGCACTTGGTTTGTATGTTTCAAATGTGTTACTGAGTTATGACCTTATTGATTTCTCATATGTTAAGTTGGTGATCTCTTTATGTACTAGTGGAATTCAATAGTCTTTCTAATTTATATAATTGATGGCATGAAACACACTCATTTCTTGGTATCTTGATTTGAATTTGTTGGCACAGTGTTTCTTTTCGTATGTCAAGGTTTACTATTCCTCTTTTGTAATCATTGCATTACGTATTACAAACCCCTTGTAACTTATTATCCTTTAGGAATCAAATATACTATTCATATGTCTAGCGTTGGGCTTTCTTTCATCTATTTCCTTAGTTTTTCTTTGTATCCTTTTGTACTTTCAGATGAAAAGTACACAAAAATCCCAAATATCCACATCATACGAGGGAGGTGACCATTTCAAAGGCATAGGAAGGTTGTGTTTAGATCGTGATCTAGTTGCAATATCTCCAATTTTTGGCGTGGTGGTCATTGCTCACAGGGAAAACATGGTCAGTTTTCAAGACAACATCGTAGTGACGAATCTGTTTACCAACTTATTTTTGGTGACTCTGTTGGGGAAATGAAAAATGTTGGTGCACATTAATCCTCATAAATTTCAAGGTACCTTCCCTGGAATGAAGGTTTGCAACTCTATCATAAAGTTTGAATTCAGAACAATGGTTTGATACAAAGGAAAAGTTGAAAGTGATAGTGATAGTGAGAGTGATGATGAAGAATTTTGATATCAAAAGAATCAAGTTCCTGATGAACCCATACAAGTGGATTTCTTAAAGAGCTTTTATGGTGGCATGAATTTTGTTCCTAGAAAAATTCATCCTTGCTTGCTTGAAACTCTGCAAAAGATCGAAGAAAAAGGATGGAAAAGATTATGAGTTTCTTTCCCATGATCGAGAATATTTATCAAAAAAAGGTTCCACATGCAAAGACAAAGAATATTTTGTCGAGAAGTATCATTCATCAAAATCAGTGACAAACAAAAATGATGAAGAGAAAATAGATCCTTCTCTTGCACCTGTTACTCAACAAGATTATACTCTTAGTGATCTCGATCAAATTAAATTTTTGAAAAGCTTCTATGGTGATGTGCATCTTGCTCCTGAAAAAGTGCATCCTAGTTTTCTTCAAATATTAGAAGAAATTGAGGAAAGGAATGAGTGTGAGAATCATTCTCTTACTAAAAAAACATCTTGCAATCAAAATGTTAGAAAGGATCCACCAGAGCTTGTATACACGAAAACATATGATATTTTTATGTCTAGTCAGGAAGATTATCAAGAAATGGTGTCTAAAAAAAAAGGTCACGTTGATGAGTCACATAATCATTGTGAAGAAATATTTGATCAGCTTGACAAAATTGAACTTGAAGGAGAGACATCAAATATTTCTAAGGCAATCATGCAACCAAATTTTGAAGATGAAGAAAATATGCATCAAGATGAATCTCCAAAAGTTATTATTTCCACTTGGCATCTTAAAGGTCCAAATGATGAATTTGTTTATGGAGAAGGCATTCCGATTTATCCATCATTGGTCATTAAATAGGAAATCCATGTTGATGAAAATCAAGAGCTACATACATCCAAACAAACAATCATTCATATGACAGTTACAGTGGTTGAAGGAGAAAATGATTTTTTTCATCATTCAAACAAATCAAATAGTAATATAAATGTAGAATCCTATTTGACAAAGGAAATGAGGGTTGATAAAGTGTGTTGTGATCAAGGAACTAAAAAAGGTCAAATACAAGGTCCAAAAGGCATGAAAGATGAAAATAACCAAATACAAATGAAGCATGATGAGAACGAGTTGTCAAATATAAACCATTGTTTGACAAGTCCAATGGGAATCACAAGAATGAGAGAAAAAGAGTGTCAAGTGTTTAAGAAGAATCAAAGGATCAATGATAATCGATCAAGAGAATTCCAAGAAGAAAGTTTACCTCATGTTGTAGATCTAAATCAACACAGGTGTATTAAAAGGCTTGAAGTTGTAATACTTCAACTCATTCAAGAAGAGGTTATTGATAAAATAAAAAAGGAGGTTGAGTTGATTCAAGATTCAGATATCTTTGATGAAAGATGGTTGTTTGGATTTGTTGACTCACCCAAGGTAGTTGCACATGAGAGAAATCTCAAGACCAAAGTTCAACGAGGGAGTCTACAACTGAGTTCACATGTACTCCAGAGTTGTCATCTTTTGTCCCGCCATGGAATTTATTTCCTCCTTCCTTTCAATGGGTTCTCATACTCCACTTGGAGTATTTGTGAGGTAGGCTTCCCCTACCATGTAAAAAAGAGAGTCTAGGTTGATGTTTAGAGGGACAGAGGCATGGAAATATAGATAGAGATTAGGAGAGTAAGCTAATAATCTGAAAGATTGTAAAATGCTACAGATAGTCGTAAGTTTCTACAGATAGTCATAAGTGGGTAGACAGAGATTGCAGATTGCTTGGTGTCTTGCGAGCACAAGTTCAGATCTAGTTTCTTCCACTTAGCTATAGGGTAGATGGATAAGGTTGGATCCTGCGAGATCTTGTTGAATCTGTTGATGTAATTGGCCCTAACCGTGAATGCCTTACAACCCAACATGTTGCATGTAATGAGAATTATGAGATAATCTAAAGTTGATTTTTCTATATCTGGTGTTGTGTTATTTCTACTGTGTTGTTCTTGTTGTAGGCTGCAAGTTTGGACATTCCTTTATTGGATCCTCCGAGCTTGACCGCATCATCTTAGATTTGCAACTTTTCCTCCTAGATCTAAAAACATTCACACAACAAGAATAAAATAGTGTTTATGTTGTATAGTGACCCTCCTTAGTCAATCCCTAAGAGAATTCAACCTTCCCTACAACAACACTGATCACGAATGAAGATTAATCATAAGTATCATGTTGAATATCACAAGATTATACATCAAGCTTGAAATTTTTTATGAATGCTATGCTCTTTGAATAGGACCATCAAATGATTGTGCAATAACATGAAACCTTAAAGTAAGATCAATCATAAAACCTCCATGACATGAAGATTATTGCAACTTTCCACTCCTTAATGCTTAGATCTAAAGAATTTTCCAATAATTCTTTCTCCAGGGAGAATTAATTATGAGTGAGGATGTAAATGAATTAGGAAAGGACTCTCTTATATGGGATTCCAAATGTATTTCATAAATTAGGCCAAGCTTCAATGGTCATGTGTAAATATCAAGATCAAATAACAAATGGTATGAATTGACGTGCTAATGTATTGAAATTTGGGCCTAATTTTTAGGACTATGATACGTAGAACCATAGTCCACCCATAATAGTCTATATAGTGGAAAATGAAGCATGCACAACTTAGGAAATAGGGTTTGATCTCCACAGTAGATTATGACAATATTTTTTTAGTGAAGGGGTGAAAAAAGGCTTGGAAAGAGCTATGAGGAGACACACTAGGAAAGAGCAAAAAAGGAGTGTGAAATAGTAAGGGGTTACAATTTATGACAATAAATTTATCCCCCATTCAATGGAAGTATGAAATTACACTTATACCCTAACATTGATACAATAATCCCTCAAGTTTATGATCTTAACTTTCACAACCACATCCAAGGAAGGAAATAAAATACACACATAAAAATGAAAACCAGAAGAGAAATAAAGGAAAATAAAGACAAACAAAAGAATACAATGGAAAAAAAAAGACTCGCAAAAGGGGTTAGTATTAAAAACAAATGCTCCAAATCAACTAGTTGAAGAGACCTTGACAATAAAAAATTATCTCAAACTTTAATATCATTTTTGAATGCTATTTCAGAGAACAAGAGGTCCTATGGAAATATAAATAACATACACCAATTAATCAGACAAGAATCTATGATGCAACAAATAGAAATATGTCCGATCAAAAAACAAATAGAAATATGTGATATGATATCGGTTCATGGGAAAACATGAATGCTACTGGCCAACAAGATGTTATGTTGGTAAATTCATGTTAAAAGACATGAAATATACTATCTAGAAAGTTTTGTTATACTATGTGATCCATGGAAAAGAGGAAGTAGCAAAAATTCCACCGAACAACAAGGTTTCTTTATGTTATATGATCTATGTGAAAGAGAGTCAAATCAATCTAGCAAGGTTTATATGCTAGTTGAACCTAGAGATTACAAAGAAAAACTTCTTGTTTTCTAAATAATCTACACAATTACCAAATAAAACCCTAGGTTTAAAAGGGAATCCAAACCACAACTACAAAATGAGTGCTATAGTGACACCAAAAAACCATTACTGAACAAAACCTTACCTTTTAAAGGTAACATGAAAATGCAATTGCACGAAGTAACAATAACAAGGAGGCCTCATATGCCCCCTCTTAAGATGTCAATATGTCTCCATGTGTTGATATATTAAGGAAGATAGAGATATAAATCAAGGAAAAAAACCTCCATCACAAGGGACATATTGTTGGAGATTTGCTTCTATGCAAATAGTTGATTGTATGTTTGTCATTAATGACAACATATAATATACAACATTGTCCTATATGTACAGATATTCTGGAGCCTTGCGCATTTACATCTATGTTGTAGACATGTTCTTGATGCAATGTTCATACACGTAGATTCAGATATGCAGTTTCAGTGGAGTTATGTTAATGTGTTTTGGCAGTTACAGTTTCTGGAGATTATCTGTTAAGAGCCGATGTATTTACATTATTTGTTGATTTGCACCTATCTTCAGGATATGCATGTTTATATTCATGTTTAGTTATGAGTTAATGATGATTATCCAAAGGTGCTAAACATGTTTTAATAGAAGCGTGATGTTTGAGTTAATTTGGTAGAGCCAACTATGTGAAGCGACGCGCCTGCTCATTTTGAGTTGCGCAGTCCTAACTTTGATTTTGTGCTTAGTTAAGCCGACAAGGAAGTTTCTAAAGTGTTTCCTATAGCCGTCATGACCTTATCCTTGGGGAAGATTCAAATTGTAGTTCAATTGTGATTGCAAAGTGTTAAAAATGAAGTAAAAAAGAAAAGATAGTGCAGAGCAGAAAGTTAGACAGTAAAAGTTGAAGATCTATGTGAAGAAGTAGAAGAAGATTACAATTCATTGGAACTGATCAAGATAGCAGGTCTACTCAAATAGTTCATTATCAGATATATTGTATATCTTCCTTATAGAAGGTTGCAACCTTCATCATTTGAGCAGTGAGCTCTTGGATAGTGTGTCCTCACCCCTAATAGGGTTACTTGTAAAAGACTCCTAACAGGGTTCAACCTTTGACTAGGTCTCTGTACTTATTGCATTGTAAAGATCAACTCCTAACAGGGTTGCAAGATCTTCTAACAAGGATCATTATAAACTAGTATAGTTATTTGTGGGTGCTAATTCCCACCAGGGTTTTTACCTAATTTGGTTTTCCCCATCACCAAAATTGTGTTGTTCAATTCTGTGTTATCTTGTTGAATTTATGTTTAAATTTATTCTGTACTTAATTGAAAAGAATTGAATCTTGTAGATAACTAATTCACCCCCCCTCTCAGTTATCTCTTGGGAACTAGTCCCTAGACCTTGTGACAAAAATGTAATTGGAACAAAGTGGATATTCAGGAATAAGATGAATGAAGAAGGTATAGTGGTAAGAAACAAAGCAAGACTGGTATGTAAAGAATATGTGCAGAGAGAAGGAATAGACTACACTGATAAATTTTCCCCTGTGAGCAGACTGGAAGCTATCAAGTTGTTTTTGGCCTATGCAACATTCAAGAACTTTAAAGTATATCAAATGGATGTCAAGTCAACTTTTTTGAATGGTGACTTGAAGGAAGAAGTTTACATAGATCAACTTGAAGGATTTAATCTATTAGACAAACCAGACATGGTATACAGACTAAAGAAATCCCTTTATGGACTTAAATAGGCCCCAAGAGCTTGGTATGAGAGACTTGATGGTTACTTGGAAAATATTGGATTCAAAAAGGGAGCAACATATTGCAACTTATTCATGAGAGAGACACCAGATGGTATACTACTTGTTGCTATCTTTGTTGATGACATTATCTTTGGATGTAATGAAAAGCTTAGTGTAGAATTCACCAAAGAGATGCAAAGTGAGTTTGAAATGAGCATGATTGGACCTATCAAATATTTTTTGGGATTGAATGTAAAAAAATAGACAAAGGCATATTCATAAACCAGTCTAAGTATGTGAAGGAGATATTGAAGAATTTCAAAATGGAAGATTGCAAACTAGTAAGCACCCCCATGATAACAGGAAGCAAGCTTTCTAAAGAAGATGATTCCATAGTAGTTGACAAGACATTATACAAGTCTATGATTGGAAAACTCATATATCTTACTCAATCTAAACCAAGTATTTCTAATGCAGTTGGCGTTGTTGGGAGATTTGCAGCTGAACCTAAACAAAATCACCTAATGGCAATAAAAAGAATATTCAGATTCTTAAAAGGGACTATAGACTATGGTTTATGGTATCCTAACTCAAAGAATATACAAATTCATGTGTATATAGATGCAGATTGGGCAGGCTGTGTTGATGACAGGAAGAGTACCTTAGGAGGAGCAGTATTTCTTGGAGACAGGTTGGTTACTTGGACAAGCAAGAAGCATAATTGTATCTCTCAGTCAACAACAAAAGCTGAGTATGTTGCAACAACATTGAATTGTTTAACAATGGTTTGGATCAAACAAATGATTAAAGACTTTGGTATTCATATTGATTATCCTATTGTTATTCACTGTGATAACACTAGCACTAGCACTATCAATATGTCAAAGAACCCTGTGATGCACACAAAGACAAAACACATTGAGATCAAATATCATTTTCTAAGAGAAAAATTTGCAGACAAAGAAGTAAATTTGGATTATGTGAGCACTAAAGAATAGTTAGCAGACATTTTTACAAAGCCTTTATCAAAAGATACTTTTGAGTATCTCAGGGAGAAGCTGGGATTAATTCCCTTTCCTGAGTCTGATTAGAATATGCGGCAAGAGCATCAATCCTAGGTGACTGATGAATGGTTGACTACTCTACTTCTAGAGTAGTACCTATGCTTAATTGTTTTTGGCACCCTTTTCCATTGATGTCAAAGGGGAAGTATATAGTAAGGGGGAGCATATACTCTGGGGGAGTATACAGTAATGAAAAATACACTAAAAAGAGATGCAATAGTTAAGATTAGATTTTGATGATGATATTGAGAATATTGTAAAAAGAAGGAGGATACTTTGGGTTGATGGTATTTTTCATATCATATGTTGCCATCAATGTCAAAGGGGGAGATTGTTGGAGGTTTGCTTCTATGCAAATAGTTGATTGTATGTTTGTCATTAATGACAACATATAATATACAATAGTGTCCTATCTGTACAGATATTCTAGAACCTTGCACGTTTACATCTATGTTGTAGACATGTTCTTGATGCAATGTTCATACACACAGATTCAGATATGCAATTTCAGTGGAGTTATGTTAATCTATTTTGGCAGTTACAGTTTCTAGAGATTATTTGTTAAGAGTCAACGTATTTACATTGTTTGTTGAGTTGCGCCTATCTTTAGGATATATGTGTTTATATTCATGTTTAGTTATGAGTTAATGATGATTATCCAAAGGTGCTAAATGTATTTTAACAGAAGTGTGATGTTTAAGTTAATTTGGTAGAGCTGACTATGTGAAGCAACGCGTCCACTCATTTTGAGTTACGCGGTCCTAACTTTGATTGTGTGCTTAGTTAAGCCGACAAGAAAGTTGCTGAAGTGTTTCCTACAGCTGTCATGACCTTATCCTTGGGGAAGATACAAATTTTAGTTCAATTGTGATTGCAAAGTGTAAAAAATGAAGTAAAAAAGAAAAGATAGTGTAGAGAAGAAAGTTAGACAGTAAAAGTTGAAGATCTATGTGAAGAAGCAAAAGAAGATTATAATTCATTGGAACTAATCAAGACAGAAGGTCTACTCAAATATTTCATTATCAGATATAGTGTATATCTTCCTTACAGAAGGTTGCAGCCTTCATCATTTGAGCAGTGAGCTCTTGGATAGTGTGTCCTCACCCCTAACAGGGTTACTTGTAAAAGACTCCTAACAGGGTCTGACCTTTGACTAGGTCTCTGTACTTATTGCATTGTAAAGATCAACTCCTAACAGGGTTGCAAGATCTTCTAACAAGGATCATTATAAACTAGTACAGTTATTTGTGGGTGCTAATTCCCACCAGAGTTTTTACCTAATTTGGTTTTCCCCGTCACCAAAATTGTGTTGTTCAATTCTGTGTTATCTTGTTGAGTTTATGTTTAAAGTTATTCTATACTTAATTGAAAAGAATTGAATCTTGTAGATAACCGATTCACCCCCCCTCTCAGTTATCTCTTGGGACTATTCATAACACATATCCTTAACAAAATTGCATGTACTTCTAAGCTAGGAAAATGATACAACTCTTTAAGAAATGAAGAAATAGTTATAAAAAAGATATCCTGTAACAAGTGTAAGGAGATATTTATAAAAGATACATAGATATCATGAAATAGAGGGTGGGAGATACATTTGCATAAATATATCAACCTATAATAATAGAGGAGATCTTTAACATAGATAACATCTTCAACACAGAGAAAAGGGGAAGAAGTTGAAGAATACATACCTTTTCTATTTTTTAAAGGGATTCTTGATACATGGGACAAAAAATTTGCAACACCAAGGAGAGACCATTTATAAAAGTCATAGGTCCTAATCAAGGATATACACCTCCAAACAAGGTTAAAATCCACATGAAGGACAAACAATTCTATACCATAAAGGATATCCTTTATAAAAGATACAATCAACAAAATGGAAATGGATGCTTCGTAAGGAAGGAAAATATTGAAGAATATTCTTTTCCCCCAACGTAGAGATATGCATAACTAGGATATTATGTTACTAGCCAAGTATGATTTGACACAATATTGTACCACCATGAATGAAAAATAACCCCCAAAAGGAAAGCTACCAGTATCATATAATGAGGAGAAATATAATAGGGCCAAGGAGTGATAAGATACTACATGAATATTAGGATTTAGAAAACCAATAAGATCACACGTAACATGAGTAAGAGATCTATCATATAAATCTTGAATAATTTCTTTCAATGCTCTACAATCAGCCAGATAGTGAGAATAACTATGATGAAAAAGAAAAAATACAAAAGCATCGTTGTGCTTAAATTTATATGTATATCTTATGAAAGGAAAAGTAGTGTTTTATCATGCTTAAGTTTCTAAAAGATTCTCTTTTCAAATTTCAAGCGATTGTCCCAATGGGTGAGTTTTTTCTCTTGTGGGATACAAAGATTAGGCTTTGTCACAAGCATAGATAAGGAAGGATGAGTAAATCCTATATATTCTCTAGTTTATTGGGTTGAAGGCTCTATAGGACTTTAATTATTTGTTCCATTTCTCCAAGGTGTTTTCCAATATAACCTTGTTTAGGAATCATGTCAAAATGAAACTTATAATTTATTTGCAAATATGAAGGAGAAGGACTTCCATAATAGAACCCATTGAAGTTTGTTGTGTAAGTATAATATGAAGGGCCAACGAGATGAATATAGGAAGTAGGGAATATAATTGTAGGAGGATATACATATTTATCACCATCATCACTTATATTAACTTGATAAATAAAATCTTTGGGCTGGAAAAAATGTTCTCTTTATCTAAAGTTTCATCGACCCTACTCAATGTTGTATTATGTGGAATATCATTATGGAAAAGCATAAAATCATCTTGTATTACAATTTAATGATGGATAACATAAAATCTTGGATAATGATGAGGTTCTATGATGATAAAGGTGTGAAGATTTGGATCAATATTTGAAGCATGTCTGTCTTGCACCAAAGTAACCTTATGAGAGGAGGTTGCATCATTACTCCAATATTCTTCATCATCGTTGGAGAGCTCATTTATAGGAGAATTTATTATAACCTCACGATTAAGGGATACTCTAGGAGAGGTACAAGTATTTATTTATCTTAACATCATCCCTAGGAGGATTATCAAAGTTGCCACTTGAAACATACACTAGATATTTAATGTAATTAAAGAAATCAACAAAAATGTTTAAGAATACCATAATATAGCAACATGGAGTATGTACAAATAATTAAAGAGATGAAGTGACTATAGAAAATATATTTGAAACCATTATTATACAATACATTAAAATGCAATGAATCAATGAAAGCAACATAAAGAGAATGAAGCCACAATTCAACACATGATTTTGATAAATATAGTAAATAAACAATCCATCCACTTGTAAAATTGTAGACTAATAAGATTTTATATGTTCCAGTGTGAAAAATTAGATTTGAAAACTCCCAATAACAATATGCAAGATTAATACATCATGGGTTCACTAAAATGTTTGGTAAGGAACAAGTATACACTAGTCTAAATTAGGAATCAAGCCTATTCACATAAACTCACATTGAATGATGTTTCAATAGGCCCAACTTCAAAGTTATTGACAAGAATTGGACATTTTTTGTGGGAATTACCTTTTTTTTATTTGATTGATTAAAATTGATTAGAATATAAAACTAGGGTCAATAGTAAATTGTAAGATACAAATTTAAAATGGCAATTTTGAGCACATATAGATAGAAAGAGGAATCATAGAGGAATTTGTCACTAAAATTTAGGCATAAAAGAGTGGGACTACATAAAAATGAAACATAGTCCCAATGATATCTAAAGATGATATAGTGATTGAATTTGGACTTAGGATATTTCTTTGACCCTTGTGAATTTTTGTAGAAAATATGCTAGACTATTTTGGTAACCACATAGTATTGTTGTTTGTAGCTTCTAGATTTGAGAATTCAATTTATCTCCTTGAACTCTCTTGCATTTTGATGATGGATCATGGGCCGTGATCCAAAATTTTGATGTATAAAATTGGCGCACAATTAGATCTAGAAGCTACAAAAACATTAGTATGAACTGTGGAAATCTTATAGAATTAACCACATACTATGTCAATAATTGAAAGCATCTAGGCTACATGTTTAGCATTTTATTCTCCTTGTCATAATCCACTCTTTCTATACTTGCAACGTTATCCTCTTAGATCTAAATTTTTTTGCACATAATAATAATAAAAATAGTGTTTATGTTGTATAGGGGCTCGCCTTAGTCAAGCCCTGAGAATATTCAATTTTCCCTACAAAAAAGACAATTAAGAATGAAACTTAATCTAAAAAGTATTGTTGAATATTACTAGATTATACCTAAAGCTTGATAATGTTGATGAATGTTATGCTCTTTAATAGGACCCTCAAGTGTTGATGAAACAACATGACACAATAAAATAAGATCAATAATAAAATCCCCTTAACAAGAAGATTATTGCAATTTTCTACTCCTTACTACTCATATATGAAGAATTTTTGAATAATGCTTTCTCTAAGGATACTTTAGAATGAGTGAGAATATAAATGAAAGAATAATTGATGCTCTTATATAGGGTTCCCAAGGTATTTCACTAGGAATAATAGTCTATCAACACAACTGAGAGGGGGGTGAATCAGTTGTGTGCCCAAATATTTAAAATTTAAACTTATAAACCAATTACACAATGCAAATCTGAACACTTCAAGAATAAAACCATAAAACAAGTATTTTGTTTTGAGGAAAACCCTGTTAAGGGAAAAAACTCGGTGACAATTAATACTCATAAATAATGCACTAGAAATATTGTATCCCTGTTAGGAGATCTAGCCCCGTTAGGAGCTGATTATTACATTCAGTACAAAGTCCATGTTAAAGGACATACCCTATTAGGAGTCCTTTCAACCTTTTTAGGAGTTCATGAATGAAATAAAGAGCTCACTTCTCAAGCACACTGTTCAAATATGAAGGTTAAACCCACCTTTTGGATCCACTGTCCAAAAAGAAGTATAGAAGCATACTTATAACAATGAACAAACTAATATAAACTTGTTTTGCCTATACAGTTCCAATGAAGTGCATTAAAAACATAATAACTTCTTTACATCTAGTAGAACTCGCATCCTTGCGCCCATAGCATCCAATCCCTACTTTTTCACATTAAGACACTACTTTCCTTTATACAAGATACAAAAAGCAATTAGGTCGGCATGTTAAGATTTCCCCAATACACAAATAATTACATAGACCCTTGCTAAGATACACATGGTACCTTAAAAAAGTAAATAAAAAATAAAAATCATTAGTTATGCGGCAAGATCCATAGTTCACGCTCTTCATTCTCTAAGCACATTAAATCTGTGTGTTCGGCTCCAAATAGGTCTTCGCAAGTCCAAAAGCCTCATCTAATGTAACCAAGAATCTAGCAACCCAAGAATCACAAATAATGTTTTCTCATGTTTCTTCTATCACTCCTTAAGATCGCATGCCATAACTCATACTCGCCTCCAAGTTATCCCAAAAACTCAAAGACCATCTCTATCATAATCCTCTGTCACTGCTCTATAACCAGTCTTCACCAAAATAGTTGTAACCCATGCAAATGACAATATAAAATCCAATGATCTTAGATATAAGGTGTACATACTTCCCTCTACACAACTCCATGCTTGTATTTACTAAAAAACTGTACATTGTCCCTACACAATTGTCAATCTTGCCTGTACATGTGATAACTTGTCTTTATAAAACTTCCAACTGAAACATATGTTGACATCAATGAAAAAAATTGATTGTCAACACCTCAAACAAAAAAAATTCCAACAATCTCCCCCTTTAGCATTGATGAAAACATATGTGAAAAAACATCAACCCAAATGTATCCTTCTTAATACAACTTTCTCAATATCCTATTCACAGTTCCCCCTAAGACAGTAGGATTTTTGCACTCGAATCTCTCCCCCTTTGAAATCAATGGAAAAGGGTGCCACAATTATTTCCATTTTTTTTCATATATAGCCTATCACTACAAAGTGTAGTTTTTTCAAATCTTCATGCCTGCCACAAACCAAGTGCTTGATCACCCAAATATGTTTTGTTGTGTTCATGCAATCACTCCCCCTGAGGAGTGGATCCAAAGATCAAGTACAATGAATATTATAGCTTTGATAACTACTAGACTAATGAATTCCTGCATAATCTAGTTCTTACAAGGAGGGGTTCTCACCTAAATCATACTTCTGAGATACTTAAAGGCATATTTTGGCAAAGGTTTGGTGAATATGTTTGTTATTTTCTCGTTTGTAGTGATGTACTCCAATCTGAATTCCTTTCTTGCAACCTTGTCTCTTAAAAAATAATATTTGATTGAAATCTATTTAGTCTTTGAATGCATAACAAAATTATTTGACATGTTTACTGCACTTGTATAATCACGGTGAATAACAACTGGCTGTTCAAAAATTATTCCAAAATCCTTCAACATCTACTTCATCCAAACAATTTGTGTACAATTTGTAGCAGTAGCTACATATTCTGATTCAGTAGTAGATTGAGCTATACAGTCTTTATTCTTACTTAACCATGAGACCAACCTTTTCCTAAGGAAAAATGCTCCACCACTTGTTATTTTTTTGTTATCAACACTTCCTACCCAATCAACATCAGTATAAGCTTGCAATGTAAAATCATCAGACTTTTCATACCATAAACATGTTGATCTCTAAGTTTTGTTGATCATTAGTGTCCCACACTTAGTCATTTATCTAGGTAGTTTAGCCGGTCATCATTGTGGCCGAGCTATCCAGTACAGGCTGAGCTATCTGGTATATTCATTTATGAGAAGATAATGGTTGCTGAGTGACTCAAAAATCAAGCAAAAGTTGATCATGTTCATGTTGAGCGCTAGAGTCTTAATGTGCCAAGCAAGACTATTTTTACATACATGTTAGGAATGGTACAAACTTGGAGATAAACTATTTTGGGCTGACTTGTTCATGCATTTAATGATTTCAATGGAGTTAATTACGCATTATTTATTTGATCACAATGCGTGGCATGGAGCTAATAAAAAAATTGGAATGGCCAAGCGGCATAAGCATTTGATCCTGATCGTTGATCTAGATCTAGATGCTAGATTCATAAAGTATATAAGATTGCTTCTTAAACCCTAAAAAAAGTGGTGTAGGTGTGTATGAGAGGAGAAGTGTATGCATAAATGAGAGATGTACAAAGGGTTATTTTGAGAGAAGAAGCATAGATCTAGCAGAGTGAAAGAGCAGTGAGCAACAGAGTAAAGATATATCAGATTATTAGATCAGAGAAGGTATTGGAAAGAGGAGATCCGTTATCAGCATCAGAGTGCATAATGAAGTATCAGTTATTGATGTTGAGATTGCTAAAATGCAATGCAACCAAGATCACCTGCATGCAAAGCTGTTACACAGAAGAAGAAGACAGAAGGGAGAAGACAGAATCAGAAAGCTATGGCGGCCAAAATGAAAGAGAACCCA
>MU224923.1:2972592-3025575 GCA_018584345.1 Thuja plicata
CTTATAAAGGATGTCGAAACCCTAAAAGGGCAACTGCTAGGAAATAGAAACTTTCCTAAGACTAAAGAAACTGCCTAAGTGAAACTTAAGCACTAAAGAGCAATTGCTAAATTACTCTAACAATTGAGACATTCCAACCAGTGTATTAAGTGAAATCTCTTAACAAAGTGGTTCTAACAGACCTTTCTAAATCTCTTAGTCGAGTGCTTACTTTGTTGTAAGTTTTAAATACTTTTACAAAGTAGATTGTAATGATCTATAGCTCTTAACCGAGCATACCTTTAACCAGGTAGATTACATATTGTGATCAAACTTTGTAGCCCTAACAGGCATACTTTATTGCTGCAGTAGTGAATATTTTTGTGGGTGTCATCCCCACCCCAGTTTTACCTTATTAGGTTTTTGGGTTACCAAAATTCTGTGTCTTGCGTTATTTATTTACTGTCATTGATGCTACTAGTTGTTAGATCAATATCATTTATGTATGGTTGTGGATTAGTTTTGTTTTAAAGGATAAAATGTTTGAGATCTGAATCACTCCCCCTCTCAATATCTTTCTTTCCCATATTGTATTTCCAAAAATTGGTATCAGAGCTCAGTTCTCCTACAAAAGGTTTTAATCAGCTTGAGAGTACAGATCTGGAGATGGAGATTTACAAATTGGGTAAAGTCATTGAGAATCAAAAGATTGAAATTCAGCTAGCTTTACATCAGCTTGAGACAACAAGATAGGAATTGAATAAGTCCTTGATATCTATGAAAGGGTTGGCCAAACAAATGAATGATACTTATTATCAGGAAGAAGACACTGCAAATCTATTTCAAAATGGAAACTCTACTGAGAGTGATGTAGCAATTGAAGATCTACTGGAAAGGAACAATACATTGTGTAAAGAAGTCAGAAACCTGAAAAGAGAACAAGAAATGCAAACAGTAAAACTATGTGAAGTAGTGAAACAAAAGAAGAAAGCTGAAGATGACAAAGCTATGGCTAAAGAAGACAAAAGAATGATGACCATCAGACTTGATGAAAGAACACATGAAGTACAAATGATGACAAACAATCAGGTTGACATGGTGAATGAACTGCTACTTGCAAATCAGGAGATGAGTAGGAAAGACATGGAAATTATGAATCTAAGATCTAAGAATAGTCAATTGAAAGATGAATTTAGATCTGAGAAAGAACTGAATGAAAGATTGAACAGACCCAATGAAGCTTTGACTCATTTTGAAAACTTGATGGAAGCATCAAGGATATCTAAAGATTCTTTTGGATTAGGTCACATTGAACAACATAAATCTACTGAGAAAGGAGAATCATCTAAGATTGGTGAAAAGAGGAATGCAAAGTCAAAGAACAACAAGCCTGTATGCCTCCACTATGGAAAATTGGGACACACAACAAACATCTGCCGAAGCAAGAATGGTAAGTCCAATCCTAAACCTAAGTTCAATGGTTATTGCTTTAACTGTAAGAAGTTTGGACATCAAGCACATGAATGTTGGGCAAAGGAAAATTATACACCTCCCACACCTAGATTCAATGGGTATTGTTACAACTGAAAAAAATTTGGACATAGAGCACAAGATTGCAGATCTAATGCTAAACAACAATGGAAATCAAAGACACAAGAAAAAGCACCAAGGAAGGGTAATTGTTACAATTGGGATTATAACACATGGCATAGATGTTATTACTATGGTGAGTATGAACATGTTCTAGAAAACTGTATAAAGACACATTTCAGAGGTAAATCTAAGAGTTGTATGAATGGAAGCCTAGTTTGCTATATTTGTTTAAAAATTGGTCATACTAGGAAAGATTGCAAAACAAGGGTACCTGGTCCCACTGTTGAGTAGATTAGAGCACAAATGGACTAGACATGGATAAGGAAAGTAGAACCATGTAGTAGTGAAGCTAATGAAGCCAAGTTCACCCAATCCAATGGATCAGGTGATCCCACCATCACTAATTAAGAAAAAGAAGGTATGTAAGGAACTGTGTTTATACCTCATATCTTTTATCAGCTCCTAACATATAAAAGTGCAATAGTCCATATCTGCATATAATAAGATGCATCAGGACACATTTTGAGTTATGTAGCATGCAAAGTCAAAATGCAATATAGGTGCCGAGCAACAATATATTTCTAATGTATGCCGAGTAAGTTTTGTTTGATGATCGAGAGTGAGTCAGCCGAGGACAACTGTTTGGCACTCACTCAACAGAAAGAAAATTTAATGATGACCTAAATTTCAACCATTGGAGCCTATATAAAGGGAAGAAATATTTCATTTCTTCTCACCATGTGATTAAGAATTTCATAAGAGCGATTGTGCATTTGTGAACTTGAATTTTGCAAAGATTTTTGAAGATCTCTACAGCGTGCCGTCGACAACCTCTTCAGTAGAAAGTGTGGATTTTTGTCACTTGCTGAGGTACTCTGTTTGTGATCCTTGAAACCCTATTTTTTGAAGAAAATGGCCATAATTTCTTCTACACCAGCTAAGAGAATGGAGAATGAGTTGCTAAACGTTCAATTGGTAAGGAGCGACACCTGTGTGCCTCCTAATTTCTGAGCAGTTCCTGAGAGTGCCATCAAGGGTGATTTGACTGGAGCCTTATCATCAATTCTACTGAAGGTACTCATGATTCATGATATAAGATCATGCTATATGTGCAAGATAAGTGAAGTTGGAGATCACGAGCTAAGGGTATCTTACAAAAATTTGTACAAAGATGAAGCTCTAAAAGACGAACATAAACACTTAGCCGAGAGAGGGTTAACTCGTGCCCTAGACTTTCCAAGGGAATTCAGAATGGAATGGATCAAGATTTTTCTGAGTCAAATATATGACATGAACATATGGCTAAAGAATGGACCAGTTAAGATCATAAAGGAAATCATCCATCGAGTAACAGGTTATCCAATTCTAAACGGGAAGAAAACTATGAGATGTCAGAGTAAGGAAAAAATTGAAGAACTCACTAGAGCTGTTTGGAACAAAAGAGGGATGACAAACTCTATGATTACAAACTTGGAGCTTGATTTTTCTATTAGGGTTATAGCTCATAATTTTTATCAGTCGAGCTGACTAGACAGTGTCCCTTGCATTGCAGTTGACCAGGCTTGGAAAATTGTAAAGAAGGATCATACCTATGACCTTGCTGAGCTTCAACTAATGCAACTAGCTAAGAACTTAGCTTCAACCAGAAAGGAAAAGAACTCAATATGTAAGTTTGGATCTCTACTCACTTGCATGTTTTTCTACATACAGAACACATTTCCTTCTTTTGGAAACATAGTGTGGAAAAAAGACAGACCTATCACACAACAAATGAATGCATTTATTCAACAATTAGGTGATAATTTTGACAATGTGATGGGAACATATTTTGTTGAATTCAAGAAAAAGATGAGATTAAGGAGTAGAATTCCCAGTTCACTAGTTGATAAACATAATGAAGATGTATGTTTCCTAGTAGACACAGATTACACCTATGTGCAGGCAATAGTGCCGAGGGTATCATGGATGAGGCCATTACCTTATGAAGTAAACATTGATGAGACATCTGCGGCAATAACAACTTTATTGGCAGAGGAAATGGATAGTACAGTGAAATGTTTTGGAAACTATGAAGAAGCTAAATCCAAAATCTCTATGGATTTGAAGGCTAGCACTATGGAGAGGAAAATGAAGAAATTTATCAAAAATCTAAATAAGACGGTTAGTATTGAGAGTGATGAAGAAGCAGAGGATGCATCTTTGGGGTTATCTATAGGACATGGAGAAGATATGTCTAGTGAAGAAGAGGAGAGTGAACCTGAAGAGGAGGTCATTGTGGAAGGAAAAGGGAAGCAACTAGTAGTTGCTAAGGAAACTAAACCAAGTCAAGCCAAATCTAAGGCTACCCCTCCTGTAGCTAACCGGCCTATGACAAGAGCATCAATTGTTTTTGCACAAGCTGAGACAACAAAGGTATATACAAAGAAGATTGCTAGTGAGAGAAGTTCAGGGAAGAGAAAACAAGTTGCAACCAAGGCTGTGCCGAGCCAACCTACTAAGAAAAGACCAAGGAGGAAGCTATACTTGGAGTTTGAAGATGATGAGGAGACAGATACGGATGTGCCAAGAAACATACCTATAACATAAAATAAACCAATGACCAATATTGATGAGGTATGTAAGAACTTGAGAAGTAATGCTGGTTTAGCATGATTTAAGTTTGTCAAGTACGAGAAGCAAAGCATTGCTAACAAGCATAAGATTCAGGAAGCATTAATAGATATGATATGGACATTCAAGATGACGCCTATAGAGATAGGAAATCTTATTCCTACAGAGCTTTATGATATTTTGTCTCAGAAATGGCAATATGCACTGATGACTGAAAGACAGATAAGGGAAGGAACATTGGCTAAGGTCATCCTGACTTAACCAAGAACATATAGCTAAATTCATAGAACAATATCAGAAGACTTTTATTCCTAAACAAAGATATTTTTCTATTTTGAGAAATGATGTTGAAGGTGTAGTTCAACAGAGCACCAGAATATGGAAGGAAACTTTTGGGTTAATCCCTAAGAAGGCCGATGAGAAAGGTGAAGGCACCTCTGAGCCGAAGGAAATGGAAGAAGAAACTACTACAAATCAAGCAGAAATTGAAACAGAACCCCAAAAGGAAACATGTGATGTGGAAATTATAGATTTGACAATGGATAGTCCCATTGATACTACACTTGGATAAAATAGCAATGTGGATGTCGAGGATCACAATGAGCTGGCAGACACAAGTATGCATTCGCCCATTCGGGCAACTGAGGTTGAGTCAGAGAAAGAAGGAGAAAAGGAGTTAATCAATACTAATCCACCTATTTTAGAGGTTGTACAAATAGTGTTAGAGAGTGGAGATAAGATGGAGGAAATTGTAAATAATCCTACAGAACAAGAGGCTATACAAGTGTTGGTGGATCTACCACACTCTGCAACATCCACTCCCACTGGACCCAATATAGGAAATATACCTGATCAGAAGGTAATCTTGACTCAGATGAAGGCAAAAATTGAAATTAATATTGACAAAGGTAAATATATCACAGTACCTGAGCCGAGTATCAACTCTTCAAAAATCAAAAGGAAGAAGTCACATAAGAGGAAGTCACCAAGTCTAAGTGTCACTTTGGATGAAGTAATTGTGATTCCTAAATGGGATACAAATAACTTGACATATGAGCCAATTAAGACTCTACAAGACATTTTGAAGAGGAAGAAGAAACAAGAGGAACTAAAGAGGGAGCACCAACAAAAGCAAGTATTACATTAAATGAAGGATGTTTTTGTTAATGCTTTTGATATAACATATATAAATGAACAAACATCAATCTTGTAACAGTTAGTCCATATTGTGTAGGAACTTAATGATGAAAATATTGAGGTAAAAGAAAAGTTGCTACAATGGTCCGAGAGAAAATTTGAGAACAAAGCTTTTGAGAAGATATCAGCAGAGATTGCTATCAAACAGGTTGAACTTTCTTCTCTTATTAGTATTCTTGAGGAAGTTGCAAATAATGTCTATTCCTTGTATAAAAATTTATGTGATGTAGAATTCTTTACCAAGGATAACCAACAGCTTATTGAGAATTTGCAACTAGCTTTGAAGTCAATAGGGAGTACATTGAGTATGGATGCTAGTTCTAGCTCCTTACATTTTGACAAGTTGACTCATACACAAAGGAGATTAGCCGAGCTTATGGCTGAAGATGGAAGAATAAGAGAAAAGTTAATAACTATTCAGACTGCCTTAATACCTCATCTGGAGGTTATACAGAAGGAACTTAAAGCTGCAAATGAATTATTCAAGAGGGATTCTCATCTCTCTACAATAGATAGTTTGGTAAGTCTAGCTGCCGAGCTAGAAATTAAGTTACAAGTTATGAAGTTTGTGAAGGATAGTTGGGATACTATGTTTGCACTAACATTACAGCTTCATAAGTCATTTTTGGATAAGTATGACTTAATCCGTACAGCTATTAGTGACAAAAACAAGGGGGAATCAAATAAGGAAACAAATAAAGATGTGTAGAATCATGCATAATATTTTGTAAGGCATGTATATTATGTAAGTATGAAGTATAATCTTAGGGGGAGTACATTGTGTACTTAAGAAAAATTTTGTGGATGTAAAGAAATGATAAGTGTGTTTTTTCCACTAATATCAATGGGGGAGATTGTTGATCTCTAAGTTTTGTTGATCATTAGTGTCCCACACTTAGTCATCTATCCAGGCAGTTTAGTTGGTCATCACCACAGCCGAGCTATCCAGTACAGGATGAGCTATCTGACATAGTCGTTGCCGAGCAGATAATGGTTGCCGAGTGACTCATAAATCAAGAAAAAGTTGATCATGTTCATGCCAAGCGCCTGAGTCTTAATGTTCCAAGCAAGACAATTTTGACATACATGTTAGGAATGACGCAAACTTGAAGGTAAACTATTTTTGGCTAACTTCTTCATGCATTTAATGATTTCAATGGAGTTAATTATGCATTAATTATTTGATCCCAATGCGTGGTATGGATCCAATTAGAAAATTGGAATGCCCAAGTGGCATAAGCATTTGATCTTGATCATTGATGTAGATCTAGATGCCAGATTTGTAAAGTATATAAGATTTCTTCTTAAACCCTAAATAGAGTGGTGTAGGTGTGTATGAGAGGAGAAGTGTATGCATACATGAGAGATGTACAAAGGGTTAATTTGAGAGAAGAAGCATAGATCTAGTAGAGTGAAAGAGCAGTGAGTAGAAGAGTAAAGACATATCAGATTATTAGATCAGAGAAGGTATTGGAAAGAGGAGATCCATTATCAGCATCATAGTGCATAATGAAGGATCAATTCTTGAGACATTCTAACCAGTGTATCAGGTGAAATCTCTTAACAGAGTGGTTCTAATCGACCTTTCTAAATCTCTTAGCCAAGTGCTTACTTTGTTGTAAGTTTTAAATCCTTTTACAAGGTAGATTGTAATGATCTATAGCTCTTAACCGGGCAGACCTTTAACCAGGTAGATTACATATTATGATCAAACTTTGTAGCCCTAACAGGCACACTTTATTGTTGCAGTAGTGAAGATTTTTGTGGGTGTCATCCCCACCCCATTTTTACCTTATTGGGTTTCTAGGTTACCAAAATTCTGTGTCTTGATTTATTTATTTACTATCATGGATGCTACTAGTTTTTAGATCAATTTTAATTATGTATGGTTGTGGATCAATTTTGTTTTAAAGGATAAAATGTTTGAGATCTAATTCACCCCCCCTCTCAGTATCTTTCTTTCCCATATTGTATTTCCAACAAAACCATATTCTAGTGTCCCTTTCAAATATCTTAATATCCTTTTAACTACATCAAGGTGAGTCTCCTTAGGATCATCTTGAAACCTCGCAACAATTCCAATTACACTAGCTATGTCTAGTCTAGTCTGAGTCAAATACTATAAACCTCCAATCATGGACGTGTATTTTGTCTAAAAAACACTTTGAGATTCATTATTATTACTAAGGTTGCATCTAGTAACCATGGGTGTTCCAATGGGTTTACAATCTTCCATCCCAAACTTCTTTAGAAACTCCTTAAGATACTTGGTTTGAGAAATAATAATACCATGTTTACTTTGAGTAATTTGCAAACTAAGGAAGAACTTCATTTCACCAATCATAAACATTTCAAATTCACTTTTCATTTCTGCAGAAATATTTTTGCTCATTTAATAATTGCCTCCAAAAATAATGTCATCCACAAAGACTTCAATAATCAATATTCCATCTTTACTAGTTCTCAAATACAAGTTACTATCTGCGCTACCTTTTTGAAACCAAGATGAAATAAATACCTGTTTAGCCGAGCACACCATGCTCTAGGTGATTTTTTTAGTCCATACAATGCCTTTTTCAACCTACAAAGCATGTCTTTATCATATGTTAAAGGAAAACCATCTGTTTTCTCAATGTAGACTTCTTCTTCTAGATCACTATTCAGAAAGGCAGACGTCACGTCCATCTGATATAACTTAAAGTCTTTATGTGTTGCATAAGAAAGGAACAATCTCACTGCCTCTAACATAGCAATAGGGGCAAATGTTTCTACAAAATCTATAGCTTTTTGTTGTGAGTAGCCTTTGCAAACCAATCTATCCTTATTCCTTACAACTATTCCTTCTTCATTCATTTTGTTTCTAAAAACCCATTTGGTTCCTATTAGTTTTTTGTCCTTAGGTCATGGAACTAATTCCCAAGCATTGTTTTTCTCTATCTGATCCAATTACTCATGCATTTCGTTAATCCAAGATTCATCTTTACATGCCTCATTCGTAGTTTTAGGTTCTACTTGCGAAATAAGACAAATTTCATTCCTAATCTTAGATCTTGTCATCATGCCCTTACTAGTATTACCAATAATATGATTTTTTGGATGATTTCTTTGAACATACCTTGGTGTCTTTTGAGTTTCAGTAGGTTCATTCAAGCATACCTCAATTCCATTGTCAATCTCAAAAGTTTGGTTTTCCTCGTCTTGTAGTAATCTCCCTATTTTATGGGAATGATCACAGTCATACATTTTTCCTTGAATCTGAAACTTCTCATTAATCTTCACATTAGCACTTTCAACTATTTTCCTCAATCTCAAATTGAAACATCTATAGGCTTTACCTTTTGTAGAATATCCAAGGAAAATTTATTCATCACTTCTAGCATCAAAATTTCCTATTTCATCATCCCTTTTGATATAGAACTTGCTACCAAATATTCTAAACTATTTTATATTAGGTGCATAGCCAAACCAAATTTCATAGGGTGTCTTATTTCTACCTTCTTTAATCTGAAATATGTTCAAAGTGTAGACTGCACTACCGACTGCCTCTCTCCAATGCATATGTGACACATTAACTTCAACCAACATTGTCCTAGTTGCATCCAATATAGTTTGATTTCTTCTCTTAGCAATCCCATTCCGCTCTGGTGTCATAGGAGCAAATGTATGTCTGCATATCCCATGCTCTTCGCAATAAGCATTGAACACATATGATGTAAACTCTCCACCTCTTTCTAACATCAAACACTTTATGTTCATAAAAGATTCATTCTCAACTTTTTCTTTTTAAATCTTGAGCTTATCAAATGCTTCATACCCTTCTTTAAGAAATGAAACCCACATCATCTTAGAATAATCATCAACAAAGAGTATAAAGTACCTTTCACCATAGTAAGATCTTGTTCTTGTAGGACCAATAAGATCTATATGTACCAGATCCAACTTCTCTTTCATTGAAAAGGATTTTGTTTGAAAGCTATGCTTATTTTTTTCCCCATTACACACTTTCTACACATAGTGTTATTATGCTTCACAATTTTTCAAAAATCTCTAATTGCATTAGTGTTACTGGCCTTTACAATGTTATCAAAATTTATATGAAAAAACCTCCTATTCCATAACCAACTATCGTCTACCTTCGCAGCAAAACAAGTTGCCTCTGTATTATTCAACTCAAACACATTACCTCTTGTTTTAGTACTTGATGTGATCAAGTTTCCAGAGTAACCTCTGATAGTACATTTTCCATCCATGAACTGTAAGTGATATCCCTTGACTACAAGCTGTCCAACACTCAACAAGTTGTGCTTAATTCCATCAACAAGTAAGACATCATTAATGTTATTTTTACCATCAAGAGAGATTAATCTACTCCAATGAACAACTTAGGAGTGTTATCACCAAATCTAACTACACCACCATCATATCTACTCAGTTGAATAAATTTATCTTTATCACTAGTCATATGATGTGAACAACCTCTATCAATGATCCATTCTCATTTATTTTCAACATGCAACACTAGGGATTTGTTTTCATGAATAGGCTCATCATCTTTAATAACAATAAATCCAATTTCATCGTCATCTACAACATCACCATTAGACACACCTTCACTAGCATAGTAACATTCCTTATCCTTTGAGTAATTAAACCTATACAACTTAGACTTATTCTTAGGAACCCTTGTAGGACATCTAGATGAAAAATGACCAATTTGTTTACAAGAAAAACATTTCAGGGGTAACTTCCCTTCAAATTTACCCTTTCCTCTCTTTTCCCTTCTTGCTATTAGGGGCACAATTTCATCCAATTTCCTTTCTTCTTCTTTAGTATATGTGCCTCCAGAGTTTCTAATGCCTATAAGAACCTCTGTAACCCTCTGTACATATGCTTTGACATTCTCATCATCTTGCTTTCTTAAACTCTCCATTTTAGTCTTCCAATTTTTCAACTTCGCCTCCTTGGTGTACTGATCTCCTTCATACAATGCCTCTAACCTTGTCCAAATCTTATGTGTAGAATCAAGGTCTTTGAATTCTGTAAATTCAGCCCCAGAGAGCGCATTGATCAATTCTTCTCTTGAAACCATATTACAGTGAAACATATTCTTTTCATCTTCAGTAGCACTTGGTAATTCATCTTCTATCTTCAACTGCTCATCCTTCTTTGTAATAATCCAGTAATAGATCCCCATACAGAACAAATGAGTTCTCATCTTGTTCTTCCAACTGTCAAAATTTTTAGCATCAAATTTTGGACTCTCCTTCCTATAGTAATCCATCTCAGGATTAGCTCAAGTTGTTAAGCTTTCTCTCGGAGGACCATAAGCTCAGAAACCAATTGTTAGGAATAATAGTCTATCAACACAAGTGAGAGGTTGGGGGGGGTGAATCAGTTGTGTGCCCAAATATTTAAAATTTAAACTTATAAACCAATTACACAATGCAAATCTGAACAATTCAAGAATAACACAATAACACAAGTATTTGTTGTCGAGGAAAACCCTGTTAAGGGAATAGCCCAGTGAGAATTAATACCCATAAATAATGTACTAGAAATATTGTATCCCGGTTAGGAGATCTAGCCCTGTTACGAGCTGATTATTACATCCAGTACAAAGTCCCTATTAAAGGACATACCCTGTTAGGAGTCCTTTCAACCCTGGTAGGATTTGAATGAAATAAAGAGCTCACTTCCCAAGAACACTACTCAAATGTGAAGGTTAAACCCACCTTCTAGATCCATTTCCCAAAAATAAGTATGAAAGCATACTTATAACAATGAAATGACTGATAAAAACTTGCTTTTCCTATATATTTCCAATGAAGTGCATTACAAACATAATCACTACTCTACATCTAGAAGAACTCGCATCCTCATGCTCACAACATCCAATTCCTACTTTTTGATGTCAAGGCACTACTTTCTTTGTACAAGATACAACAAGCAATTAGGTCAGCCTGTTAAGACTCCCCCAATGTAAAAATAATTACATAGACTCTTGCTAAGATACAAACGGTACCTTAAATAAGCAAATAACAAATACAAATCATCAGTTACACACCAAGATCCATAATTCACGCTCACCATTCACTAAGCACATTACATCTCCGTGGTCGGCTCCAAATAGGTCTTCGCATGTCCACACGCCTCAGATGACATCACCAAGAATCTAGAGACCTTTTGGTGAACATATTTGTCTTTATGCAAATTCAATCAAATGACCCTAAAATGCCCAAAACATAAGACAAGATCTACAACCAACAGTTTGGAAAGATATACAATAATTATCTTTCCTCTGAATTGTCTTGGGTATAGCTCCCTGTGTGAGATTTCCAACGAATTCTCTAAACTAAAAACATGAATTCTTTTAACCTGAAAGTAAGGCACATAAATATCTACCCGTAAACATAGAAAAGATGTGAAGAAGTTAAACTAATAACTAAGCACAACATAAAAATGACACAAAGTCTAATGGTTCATACCTTAAATTACAGAGAAAATACAAGAAGGAAAACATATTATTCTCTTCCCAGCGCACGAATAACCAAGGCTCAAAGACCAAAATATTATCATGCATGTTATCACTCGAGACAGAGTTATACTCACAAGAGATTGAATCAATTCAAAGATCGATCTCAATCAGAAAATAAATGTCCAAACTCAAAGATTTGGAAAGCAAATATTTCTT
Organism: Thuja plicata; assembly: GCA_018584345.1. NCBI lineage: Eukaryota > Viridiplantae > Streptophyta > Pinopsida > Cupressales > Cupressaceae > Thuja > Thuja plicata. Next base: position 2,984,663 of record MU224923.1, read on the forward strand.
TTTGTTGAATATACAAAAAGATGAAAAAGATCTAATTGCTTCCATACTCACAAATTACAATCTGGAAAAACCCCAATATTTCTTTCCCCCTTGCATTTACAAACAAAAATAGAAACAAAAAGCCCTCTTCCTGTAGCACAAAGTCTCTCGTAGCAGAGCTGGAAATCAAAAGCCCCTCTTAATCTTCTGGATGCATATTTATTCCTTCCTCTGATAAGCTTCTTTTCAGTTTTATAACTAATACTTGAAAATCCCATTTCTTTGCAGGCACTTTCAAAGTTTATAAATGTTAGTAATAAGTGAGAGGGGGGGGGGGGGGGGGGGGNGGGGTGAATTAGTGGCCTCAAATTCTTATCCTTAATCTAACCACCAATCAAATAAACCTTAGATTATTATGTCCCTACAAGATGCATGCCATGAGATACTTAGAATGATTAACTATTTGTCGGTTTACCTTGTCTATCCTTATTCTCCTTGATTACTGATAAACAGTATAACTATTTACTGAAATACAGTAAATATGCAGAGTATACTGATAAATCCAGTGTTAACTATGTCAGATACAAAACAATAAAGAAATGAATCATACACATATAACACATAAATTTTTAACGTGGAAACCCTGTTAAGGGAAAAACTACTGGGACCGGTACCCCAAATTTTTACTCTTCTAAAGTGAGCCCTGTTAAGAGCCAACCCTGTTAAAGGTTACAAACACACTGTTAGGTGTGACCTTGTTAGAGGATTTTAAACATATAGGTTGTTACTTAGTATCAGGCATCTAATGCTACCATCCTTGAATCAACCCCTCCCTTAGACTGTCAATAGCCATCGGGCATATCCAATGCTACTTTGATGAATCAACCTTTTTGGCACTCCTTGGGATGTACCTCAATATATAGAAGACTCTTAAGTCCCACTCTATTAAGAGAATTGATGCTTCAATGGTTAAACTAAAACAAAATGACTTGTTTCTAATGCAACTTGAATTGCAGATTTTCAGATCTATTTAAGTACATTACCTCTCTGATCAATGTATTAATTTAATTCTTTTGTGCTCCATACTTTTTGCTTTGTGATGCTGTGCTCACTATTTGTCGGTGTCTACAGAATTCCTTAGCTCTACTTCAGCTTGATTGATAAGTACTGCATGAAGTTGTTCTTCATCAATTTCTCTTTAGCATCCTCTTTCTATTCACTCCCCTTAATCCCTTTTCATGTGATACGAAAATGAATTAAGCTTGTCTCTTATATAGACATGATATTCATTGTTTCTTGATTCTTGATTCTTAGCGTGAAAAACAATCCAGCCAATTTGATTTAAAGCATAACTCCTGATTTGTCTTGTAGTTATCTTCATGCCAACTGTATAAATCAGCTTTAAATTAATTACTTAACTCTGGTCGAATAAAACGAAGAAAAAAACAAGTTAAGTCTATCTTTAGCTCTTGCCAGCTAGATATTTTGTCATTTTTTGAACTCTCTGTTCCATCGGTCAACTCTTCAATTAGTCGTCGGTTACAACTGTCAGTTCCGTTGATGCGACTCCAGTTAGATTTGAGTTCTCCTTCTGTCAGGTATCATTGGATTTTTACTCATCAGGAAACTCTATTTTCAGCTCATCAGACATCCTGTGGTTTTCTTCGTCAGGCAACACTGTCTTCTGCTCGTTGGGTATCACTGTGAATTTTCTTCTTTGCCTTTACTGATGGTGTGCACTCTGTCGGTGTTTGTATGTCACTTAGTGAATACTTGACTTTTATGCATTGTTGAAAGCATAACCTTTGTTCCATTGATTATCTAAAGTCTTTGGCATTATATACATGACCATACAGATGATATCAAGTTGACATCAATGACAATACAAATCATTAACTAATTTAATGCCTTGCATTATCTTCAACTTATCATTATCAAACATTTAATCAGTTACATGTCATCAATAAAGACTTTTCAAAATTTACATCATTCTTGGTTAGTAAAATAGAGCATCACTTTTATGATTTTGGTCTTTTTATTGGGATATATGTCATTTCCAAAAATATTAAGATCAAGAATCCTGTCAAAATGACATATGACCTTAGCTGAACAAGTGGCATATAACTTTATCTTTTAAACTTTTATCTGTTTCAACTTCGGTGTTAGTTCTTGATATGGTGTATTTTATAATTAATTCACCTATGTTCTTATTTGGCATTCTTGGGAGCTTCTAGTTGGCAGTCACATGTTTTGTATTTAATTTCAAAGAGAACTTTGAAATCTCCAATCTGAACTGATTATATTGTCTCTGTTCATACTCAGCCTCATTTTTGCAATCACTACAAAGATCTCAATCCATTGCATCTTAACTGTCATTGACAGTTTTGATAGTGCTGCACTCTGTCATTTATATATTTTAGACCATTTGTAATTTGGAGGATCATTCCAGTGAAGATCTATATAATTAGATTTTCTAAAACATATCTAAAATTGAGCCTGATCCAATAATGGAATTACGAGTTATCCCCCCCATACCAAGACTGGTTGTTTTTGTCATCAGAAAATTTGTGATTGCAAAATCCTTTAAATCTTTTCCTTTGCACAACCATTTCATAACCTTCTCCATATTCTTCCAGAACTTTAATCTACCCGTCAGCTGATTCAAGTGCATTAATAACTAAAATAGATGATCAGACTTCACACTTTGGGTCTCTATACTGTGGGGAATGCACAAATATTCTACTATACTATCCTTTGACACAAGACGATTCAAAGAATATTCAAATTAGGGGAGCTTTATTTCACAATGATAATGAAATGTCATTTGAAAATTAAAATGAACCTCATGCATATACCCCTTGGTTTATTCTGTATTTGACAAGAAATACTGATATTTGTTCATTGGCACCACTGGTATAGTAGTTATTTTGAAGTCATAGCCACCAAATATATATCCACATGAGTCATGTTGCATGTTCATGAGACCACAAGAAACTGTAGGTGGAGTTTTCTACTTTCATTATGTTTATAATCTGCACCTTCAATTGGGATGTGTATCGTGACCCAATTCAAATGGGATACTCTAGCCTCATTATCTCTGTGATATTACTCATAAGGTCCCTTTCTTCACATTAACATGAAGATTGTGTTGAGTGTGTACATTTGAATTATTACTACACCACTCAAACTTTTAATCAATATTTTGAATTATTTGGGTCTGCATTTATGAACTTTGAATAGTTGGATTTCTTTGCTTCTGAACCAATTTGGACCATACTATATGTTGTATTGAACTATTCAGAACCATTTGAACTAACTGTACCAACTGTACTAGATTGAAACACTAAACTTGGGCTTTGAACTTGAACTCTGAACCTTTGATTTGGGATGCTCAAACCATGCTGAGCCTTGATTCTGAATCTCCACTTTGAACTTATTTCTTCAGGTTGTTGAACCTTTGAATATAAAAAATTGAACTTGTTTGAACCTGCGAACCCGATTGAACCTGTTTGAACTTATTGAACCTGTTTGTACCATTTGAACCAGTTTGTACCCTTTGAACCACTTTGTACTGGTTCAAAATGGTTCTAAGCTTGTTCTTTAATCAAACTAGGTATGATGTGAACTAACTGGACAATATGAACCCAGTTCAAATGAGGTTCGAGAATCAAGGGAAATCTAAGTTTTTAAAATTTTAAGTGCGGGTCTATATGTGTACCAACAAGACCCAAGAATCATAAAAAATGTTTCTCGTGTCTCTTCTGTCATGCCTTAATATTTTATGCCATAACTCATGCTCGCATCCAACTTATCCCAAAAACTCATAGACCATCTCTATGATAATCCGTTGTCACTGCTCTGTAATTAATCTTCACCAAAAAAGTTGTAACTCATGCAAACGACAACATAAAATCCAACGATCTTAGATATAAGGTGTACATACTTTCCTCTACACAACTCCATGCACACATATATTGAAACATTGTATAGTGTCCGTAGACAATTGTCAATCTTGCATGTACTTGTGATAACCAGTCTTTCTAAAACTTCCAACTGCAACATATGTTGACATCAATGAAAAAACATGAATGTCAACACCTCAAACAACAACAATTCCAACATTCACAAATTAGGTTGGCCTCCAATGGTCATGTGCAAATATCAAGATCAAATAAAAATTGGTTGGAATTGACATACTAACATTTAAATTTGGGCCTAATTTTGAGGAACTATGGTGCCTAACACCATAGTCCACCCAAATGAGTGGAAAAAATGGCAAATGAAGTATGCACAACTTAGGACATAGGGTTTAATCTCCACACTACTATAGGATAATTGGTTGATAATAAAGGGGCTAGAAATATTCTCAGAAAGAGCTCCAAGGAGAGACACTAAGGAAAGGGAACAAAAAAGAGTGTGAAATTATAATGGGTTACAATTTATGACACTATAACAACAAGAAAAATAGTTCATAGAGAATATCAACCAAAAGATATATTAAATAGGCAAAGTGAACCCACTGAATGAATAAAAAACCTACCAAATAAATGATAAATTTGTAGAAACATAGAGGGGTCCGCTGAACCAAAGGGAAGACTAACTAGGTTGAGATGGAAAAAGGACCAAAGACATAAAATAAGAAGATAATATGTATGAATTATATTGTATTGACTCAAGATAGATACTATATGAGAACAAGAAGATGCACCATAAATAACGTGTGCTATCTTGTATAGGCCTACCACCTCCAAAAACTCTATATCTAAATCCATAAGTTGTCTGGACAAAGCCTCATAGTTAATAGTCACCTCTCTAGGTAGGCATCCCTTCACTCATTATACCAAGTTGTCAACCTCTTTCAAAACTAAAACTAAATCCTATCCTAAAAAAATCAAAGAGCTAGTTTTTTTAGGTGCCACTTGGAAAAAGCTCCATTTTGTCCAACATAAGAATCATTTGACATAAACATTGTAATGGTGTAAATCTGACCCTTCCAAAGGAAAACTATATTCCCTTGAGAGCCTTATTCACATATCTCCAACTGCCTAAACCAATGTAAATATCTTATTCTTGGTAAATAGAAAGAATATTCTAGTTGCAGAAATGGGAAGACTAGAAAATAGAGAGTCTTCGATCTAAATCTGAGCGTCTCAACCACAGATGCTAAAGAAACAGGTGGACATCTATGCGGCTTGATGTAGTCCTGTACAAATCAAAACAAAATAGTCTCAAAATTTGGGGAAAACCCAAGTCTGTATTATAGATAGTCTGCAAAACCCAAAAGTTAGAAATATAAAAAAATATCCTAAGTAACAAAGATAAATAAAAATTCAATAAATATAATATGATCAAACAACTGTGTGTTTGAGTGCTTCTGATAAGCCTTAACACACAAAATAGAAGAATAAATGTTTGGGGTTGTTTGGAGACTTGCCTCAATCAAGTCACTATTTTGGTGTTTCCACCTCCACAACATCCATATAGATAGATAGATCAAAAGATAAATAAATGATAACTTAATAGAAAAAAACATGCTTTATGGAGGAAAAACCCTATTACATGGATAAAATAATAGACAAAGGATGTGATAAATCCCAAGATTGTCAAAGACACAAGAGAAGTAGAGAGATGTTACCATATAGGATTGAGAGAGCCTAAATAACTAAGTATATATTGTTGTAAGAGAATGTTGTAGAAAAATGAGATAACAATATAATGTAAATATTGTGAGCAAGAAAGAACCATGAAAAATCTAGAGAGATTGTAAAGAGAGTGAAAGGAGGTAAAATAATGAATTTAAAAGCAAGAAGAGAAGGGAAAAAGAGGCTTCCACACCATTCTAGAAGATTTTGGGCCGCTCCACCAACAAAAGTGGGTGACAAGTGGAAAACATGTGCATGACCGATATTTGAATGGTGGGAATTCAGTGGATGAATGGGTAGTGCATAGATGTCTGTGCAGTGCGCTAATGTCTAGACAAATCACACTAAAAAATGACAAGAAACAAGAATACCACGCGGTTTATACAAAGATGAAACTAAAAGATGGTTGCTGATAAGGACTTTGAGCATCCTTAGAGGGAAAAGGCTAATGCAAGGGCTCAAATGGACCTACACAAATTCTAAGGGAAGGGACACTTAAGTGGTTACAAAACTGGGGCCTAAATTGCAAATGGGGGTATGAAATTTTTGACTCTATATTTTTCTCCTACTTTAGCGGGCTTATGAATCTAAATGAATATGCACACTAAAGGATATTTAATAAAATAAAATAACATCATGATACCAAAAGGATACTGTAGAGGAAGACGACAACTCTTTAAACCACAAAAGCATGCCCCCAGGGTGAAGACTTGAAAGATAGATGTATTAGAGAGAAAACGTTGCATAAGACAACAAGGTCATGACATGAAATTTACAAAGACATGGGGTTAGTGAAAATAAGAACACACAACAAACAAAATAAAGCTTTGAGTCAACAAAGTGAAAGAGAACTCGATGAAAAATCTTGTTTCAATACAATGCGTCGTACCCAAAATAAAAGAAACAACACATGGAGGAATTTAAACATGGAAAGAAGAATTTAGATTTGATTGCTTCAATGAATAATACACCCAATAGATAGGGAAGCAACCAATTTCAAAAATATAATACATGACTAGGCATTATAATTTTTAAGTCGCTAGGGGTCACACAGATGATCATGATTAGTAGCACCGACCCCACTATGGAGGAAAACAACTACCAAAAAAGACACTCAATATAACTAACTTCTCTATGGAAGAGGGCTACTATTAAGGAAATTATGCCGATATGGGTAGAAAATTATGTTATGCTAGATAAACACATGATAGGGAAGTTTTGATTGTGCACTAATGTGAGTAGAAAAAACTAGATAGTCGCATGATAGGGAAAATTTATATGGTGCACCAACATGCATAGAAAATGATAATGTTAGATAGGTAAGTGATAGGGTGTCTTTAGATCATGTGACACACTTACCATTAAGCTAGATAGGTGTACAATAGGGCAATATTGAGACACAAAGATAGTGGATTGGCCCCCACAAAGGAATACACTAAGATAGTGGATTGGCCCCCACAAAGGTAGATAAAATAAGACAGTGGATTGGTCCCCATAAAGGAAGATGAGATAAGATAAGATTTTAAAATAGACACGCAGATAGGATAGAATAAAGGTAAACCTCAATATTTCTCATCGTGCATAGAAGAAGAAGAGGGTGTATTAATAGATGAATGATTGATGACACTGGATTCATGAAGTTGTATTTTCTCTGATAGGGCCTTACATTCACTAGTATAATGACCCTGCACTTGATGATACACACAAAAAGAGTGTCTTGCTTTATCAATCATATGGAGCTTCTTTCGTGTAGGAGGAGGAAGAGTGATCAAGTGGGCTTGGAGAAGCTACAACAACATATGCTCTTATTTAGATAAAGGATAAGGAGCAGGAAGAAACCCTTTCTCTTGTGGAGAAAATTTTGACCACTCACAATAAGAAGGCATATAGACATTAGATGGAGGAGTTGAAGATAAAGGAGAAGGATTGTAACCCAAACCCCTTGTAAAATAACACAATTTTAGTTCCAAAGGGATCTTAAAGTCATGTTCCATATATCCAATATTATCTCCTTTGAATCCATATTTTGAAAAGATATTAAATCCTTTACCATAGCATGATTGCAACTCCTTAAGAGGGGGAAGATCACCATGAATGGTATAATCAATAGTATTTACATGTTCCTATGACACAAAAGTATAATCATCTTTGAAAACAGGTGCAAATGATATTTTTGGAATGCGAAGGTGGATAGGGTTGACTTTATATTCTCAATGATGGAATTCGTAAAGTCTAAAGAACCCCAATCATCACCAAGACATGCATTTTATTTGAAAGGAGATGAAGGAGGAGAAGGTGTAAACTTAGGAATTGCTTCTTTAGGAGGATCTTGTTCTTTTAGAGTATCCTCTTTAGGGACAACTTTCTCATGAATGTCTCTTTAATGAGACACCATAGGAACAAATTTTGGCATATTAGAATATAGTTTTGAAAGGTAGGTGTAATTGAAGCATGACCAATAGCTTCTATTTGGCATAAATACATGGCATCAAGATCAAATTTGATTGTAACTACTTGATTGTTAGAAACAAACTTAACATAACCATGAAGGGTAGAACTAACCACTCCCAAATCATGAATCCAAGGTCTACCCAAGACAAGGTTATATGGAAAAGGTCCTTACATAACATAGACCAAGGTTGGAATAACAAATGGTCCAACTTTCAAAGGAAAAATAATAATGCCTAAAGTTGTTTTACTAGTATTATCCAACCCAAAAATAAATAAATAAGATGCAGTAAGGGAATTTGGATCCATCTTGATTTTGGGCAATAAGTATAGACTACAAATATTGAGAGTTAAACTAGTGTCAATGAGAGTCCGCCTAATGCCTACACCATTAGCATACACAATGATCATTAGTGGGTCCACTGCATTCCTTATTTCTTGAGGTGGGAGTTCATGTGGATAGAATGTGATATTTAGGGAATCTACTCAAATATGATCTATCAACGCATTTGCATCTGCATACCAAGTAGAAGAAGGTAGCGGGATATTTTGAAGAGCTTACTAAATTTTACCTTGGTAAACTGGAGTAGTTTGAAGCAAATCCCATAGTGAGATCTTAGCGGGAGTAACATGAAGTTTCTCGATGAGATCATAGTCACTTGGTTGCTTAACTAGAGGTTTAGGTTCTTGAGGAAGACTTGGTTGAGAAGGCAGTAAAGTAGTTGAATTATTAATATTTTTCTTATTTCTACATGTGTTTTAAGTATGAGGTACCATTCTGCAAGAAGGAGCCTTAGAATTTGTGTATCTCGTAAAAAGATCTAGTGAACCCCACTTGAAAGGAACACTGCAAATAGAAAGAAATATCTTCGGAGAAGGACTAGCTACAGTCACATAAATGGGTGGTCTTTTTGACATGCGAGGGGTAGAAAAGGATTCAATTACATTCACAGACTCATTAATATTTACAGAAGAATTAGTTGAAGGAAATTTCTCATCATCAATCTCTAGGAGATCAAATTTGATGGAAGAATTACCCTTCACTAATGAACTGTCTTGAGAGGACAGTGCATTGAAATGAAGGGATGGTAGAGTAGTATTAAGAAAAGTATCAATGATCTCATCTTCTTGCGAAAAAATATCATCTGTAGCAGAAGTAGTTTTACAAGAGGGATCAAAGGCATATAGGGACACATGCAGAGCTAAGTCACCATCACATGCATGAAAAGAAATATTGTTAGCACTTTGAATAAAAATAGAAATTGAATTGATAAAAGAAGATAACAAATGCTTTTTGAAAATAATAAGCTAAATTAAAGAAATAATGCATAATCAAGTCGGTTGAAGGCCGATGTATTATTTATAAAGAGACGAAATGGAATGGGGTTCAGAGCAGCACCCCAAATTTTTTTGGGGGGGAAGAATAAATCTTTGATATGTCCTTTTTTTAGTAAGGATTGCTCAAATGAATGACAAAGAATGTTTTTAATATGCTACAAAATTTATATTCACGCTGGGTTCACCAAAATGTAATGGTGTAAATATAACCCTACCAAAGGAAAACTATATTCCCTTGAGAGCCACATTCACAACATACATTTAGTTATATTCAACTACCTTCACCAATGGAATATTCTAGCTGTGGCAATGGGAAGACTAGACGATAGAGAGTCTTCGATCCAAATTTGAGCATCTCGGCCACAGATGTCAGCATGGCATGCGAATGTCTTCATGACGTGTTGTAATATTTTATGGACAAAAAAAAATAGTCTTAGAATTTGGGGAAAACCTAGGTCTGTATCTTAGATAGCCTGCAAAACCCAAAAGTCAGAAATATAACATAATATGTTAAATAACAACAATAAATAAAAGTAAAATAAATATAATATGATCAAACCATCGTGCGTTTGAATGCTTATGATAAACCTGCACTCACACAAGAGAGGAAATTTTTTTTGGGGCTATTCGGAGACTTGCCTTAGTCAAGTCCCTATTTTGGTTTTTCCACCTCCACAATAGCCAGATAGATATGTAGATAGATCAAAAGAAAAATGAATGATAAAAAAATAGAAATAAACCTCACTTGATGGAGGAAAACCCCTATTACATGAGATAGAATAATAGACAAGGGATGTGATAAATCCCAAGATGATCAAAGACACAAGAGAAATATAGAGATATTATCAGATAGGCTTGAGAGAGCCAAAAGAACTAAGGATATATTGTTGCAAGAGAGTGTTGAAGAAAATTAGAGATCATTGTAGAAAAATGAGACAACAAGAGAATGTAAATATTGTAAGCAAGAGATAACCATGAAGAAGCTAGAGAGATTATAGAGAGAGTGAATGAAGGTACAAAATAATAAATTTAAAAGCAAGAAGAGAAGGGAAAAAGAGGCTTCCAATCATTTCTAGAAGATTTTGGGCCGCTCTCTCGACAAAAGTGGGTGACAAGTGGAAAGCATGTGCATGACTGATATTTAAATGTTGGGATGTCGGTGGATGAATACACAGCTTGCGGGCATTCACATGGTACACTAGTGTCTAGATGAATCACATTAAAACATGACAATCGACAAGAACAACACGTGTTTCATGCAAAGGTGACGTTGAAAGATAGCTACTGACAAGGAATTTGAGCATCTTGAGATGGAAAAGGTTGATGGAAGGGCTCAAATGGACCTACACAAATGCTAGGGGAATGGACACTAAAGTGGTTACAAAAGTGTGACCTAAATTGCAAATAGGGGTATGCAATTTTTAACTCTGAAACATTACCCTATCAAATGCAAACACTATATTATGCAAGAGACCACATGCCTAGAGTAAGCACTATTTTCTCTCATGCAAGCATACTCCTTACCTACAAAAACATTAATTTGTAAAAGAAACTTTATTCCTAACACAAGCACAAGTTTACTATCTATGTTAGGTAGAATTCACTTTGCAAGCGCCATTTCACTTTGTAAACATTATTTTGTTGTGCAAGTGTTGATTCTTAAGGCACAAGCATTTAAATCAATATGCAAGTGACTCTTTCATAGAGTCTAACTTGCATTCTCTAGTACTTCTACTAACATTTATGATCCCATTATGCCCTGCATCCCTGTCCCTACATTTTGTGCAAAATGTTGGGTCCCCCTTTTTTTTTTCTTTCTGCTTTTGGCTCTTGCCTTGCCTTTTTCTTTGTTTTCTTTGTTCTCCTTCTCCGGGGTTTTCTTTCCCATGGTGTTGTTTCTATTTTGTTCTTGCCTCTCGTGTCTCCGAGACCTGGTCCCGGAGTTGGTCATCCTTTGTCAGGAGCCAGATTCCAGACTCTGGGATTCTTTGCCGCGATGTCTTTTTTTTTTTAAAAGATGGTATCGTTACGTGGAATCCCCAGGCCTAGAGTCCGGAGGTCTGTCTGCCCAGAGTTTGCATAAGGAAAGGTAACTTGCTTTCACCATGGGTACCAATAGAAATCACCTGTCATTTTCACATTTACCGCGATTAAACACTTAAGCAATCTTAGCGATTTGAGAGCGATTTTTACAGTGATTCAATGATAATCCAGTGCTAACCATTCCAAGCTGTTTCGAGCAATTGTGAGTGTTTAGTGGTAATAAGTGGTGATATTTTGATGGTAGAAGCTGTTTCAGAGCATTTGCAGCGGTTTCCTTTCCTTGCCCTTCTCCATTTTTAGGTTGGTTCCTTCTCTCCACTCAACTTTCCTGTTTTTGGTTTTTTTTTTTTCCGTGTTTGGTTTTGTGTTGTCTCGCTTTTCTATTTTGCCTTGCGCTTCTTCCTGGTTCGCCGCCCGTTGGTGGGTCGGCTCTTCCAGAGGGTTGTCCACCCTCTGTGCAGATGTAGCATCGCTTGTAGGTGATGTAAAGGTTGTAAATACTTTGTACATTCTCTGGTTTTGTAAATGTCTGCTCTGCACTCTGTATATGTGTAAACTTGGTGTATATTATTGTATATCCATCTAGTCTATGTGTGTATACTCTTTGGCTCTATTGTATATTCTGTGTGTATTCTGCCTGGTAGTCTGTCGAGCTCACCGTACTGCATTCATTTCTGGTTTCTAGTTTGCAAGCTCACTCTGTGCAGAATACCGCCTGGTTGAAACTCAGCTCTCAGTTGGTTTCAACCAAAAGGTTTTCTCTCTCCTCCGTAGGCCAGCCTGCCATTTCATTTATGTCCCATGTGCGCATTTAAATTTGTCCAAGTGGCCTCTTCTTTTCACGCATTTAGACAGTTGGCTCCGTCGCCGTCACCATAACTTCCATTTATTGTATACCCACGTGGCACCCACGTGGGTCTGACAACCCACTTTTTGTGTACACCTTCCAACGGTTACTTCCCTGGGCTCTAGGTCTCTTTCCATCACCCATCACATGTCCTTCTTTTGTTGAGTGTGATAAAACCCCCAGACCCGGATGGCTAGTTAAATTTCTAAGTTCGCAATATGTGCTTTCTGGAGTTTTTGAACTAAGCTAACTTTTCAGGGGGGAGCAAGTGCCACGATGGTAAGATCTCTGGACCCTGGAGTTTTTGTTTATTTATACGTTCTGAAGGTCACCTTGCCTCACAGGTTTCCGGAACAACAAAATTTCAAATATGTCTGAGGCTTCCGCATCTTCACCACCCGGAAGTCTGGAACTTCCTTCTACGGCAGTTACCAGGGCAACTGTCAGATCCAAGATAGAGAAGGCTCTAGAGAAATTTCCCATGAGCCTAAAATTCATAAAAGACATAGTCATCATGGGCTCAAAGATTGAGTCCAAATTCCAGCTTATTACCGACACCAGCGTCGGGACATGGCCCAAAATGCAGGCCTTGGTAAAAATAATGTACATCCAATGACAGGCTGGGGATCCATTGGCCATCAAAATTGGAAACTCCAGGATTCTCAAGGCAACTTATTTTCCATTCTCTGTGCAGTCACCAGAGCTTATTCTCACACTTGCAGCACACTATAATATATCTGTCCGGGCTGTCATGCTCGCAACCCCAAAACCCACCGGGTATCCTACTCCCATGGTGTCCCTAGACCCTGATACCTTCCAGAGGGGCTTGGGAATCCCCCAATTTGAAAAACCAGCTGTAGTCACCCGGTCAGATGCCTTGGCCCAATTCACGTAGCTGGAGGAAGCGGCCCGTATTTACATGAACAATAATTGGCTCAAGGTCCCAAAGAGGGACCCCAAGAGGATGAAATTAGAAATCCCCAGGTCCAAATTCAAAGAGAGCATCCAGATGGGGATGATAGCACTATGCCGGGTCTTCGGGAAACAGCATGCTTGAGAATTCTTTTGGTGGATGTATTACTTCTTGCTTGGTATAAGCACAGACAAGGAGTTTTTCGACTGGGCCGCCATAATCTCAAACCATGTGAACTCCCAATTCCTTCAATTAGCCAAGAAGAAGAAGTTTTATATGACTTCCTATGTTCTCTGGGCCCTAGCACAACAACGGCCCCACACCAATGGGTTACTCACAGAGGGCGTACTTAGGATCGGCCTAGGCCAGAAGGCCCCTTGGGACCATTTTCCATAGATTCAATGGGAGGCCAGCTTCCCTAGTTTTCTTCAGGTAAACGATGCCTTCATTTACTAAAACCTGCTCACACACACCTGAGATGTAGGGTACCGCTTGTCTACAGAGGTGATGAATTTGGTTCAGAGTTACGGCCATTACTATATACAATTTCAACAACATACATACATAAGGGTGACCGGCTTCTCTGGGAAACCCTACTTGTTACCCAAACATTGTGGGGACAAGATGATTCTCCTAGAGTATTGCAGGAAGATAATGGAGCTGCACGCATTCTATGCCTTGAAGAAGGTAACAAATATTCCATTCCCAATCACTTGTGGGAATTATTCATGCAGTCTGGCCGCCGCCAAAGAAGCAGATAATGAGCTTAAGAGCTATAATCTGGCGAAATTTTACTTAGCGTGGAAACATTTTGATCCGCATGGAAAGATTGCTGCAGCACTTCCCCGGGCATCAGAGCCCCATCAATATCACATGGAGGACTTCTGGGAAGATTGCCAGGATGATGTGGAAGTTCAGGGGTGGCATTATGTCAGAATGACCGCAGGAATGATGGAAAGATTGAAGCTTCGGAGATTCCCGGAGGACTTCTCAAACACCGGCTCCACGGTCGATCCCCAGTACAAAGCAAAGGGGATCGATAAATTTCCCCTCCCACCAGTGAACTGGGATGCCCAGGAAGGGTGCACTATTGAAGAGTTCACTCGCAATATAGTTGAACGCAACCACCTATATTTTAAGAAGGTGTGCCCCGGGAGTGTCCGCTGGGCGGCCCAGCCGATACCAAAGTTAACCCTGGGGTCTGGGACTTCTTCACAGGGAGAAAATAAAGGAAAAGGGATAGCCACAACTCCAATTGTGCAGGAAGTCCACATAAAAGAGAAAATAAGGCAGTCAGTAGCAGCCTCTCAACAAATGCGAGAGAATCTGATCACGCAACTGGCTACCTCGGTGTCCATGGCCGGACTAGTCCATCTCCCTTCCTCTCCTTCACTGGCGGCCTTGATGGTTAAGGAAACTGGGGTTGACCCAGAAGAACAAACAACACTAAGGGATGCGGGGCCACCCTTAGTCACTAGAAGAAAGAAGAGGCTTAACCAAAAGCCCAAGATAGAGCCAGATCTGGGGATGCCCCAAATCCCACAAGTTGAGATCCTTTCTTCCAACTCCCTAGAACCAGAGAGGAAACCAGAGCCTGTTGATGTCACCGCCAACCCTCCCCCGCAGGATGAGTTCGATGATGTTTTTGCAACCGACGAGTTCAGGAATCTGCAAGGGGACATCGAGGAAATAGAAGTTGAAGTCCCAGCGCAGGAAGAGGCTCTGGAACAAGAACCTACGCAGGAGCAGGGAGAGCACATGGAAGAAGAGAAAGAGATAGAACAAGAGATCACCTCTGAGGTCCCGAAGATACAAAATATGGGAGTAGACCAACAGAAGTAGAGTGAACAAATGACATCTGCTGAGGGAACCGGACCTACAGGAGCAACCGTAACCTCAGCCGCCACATTCCAAGTGCCACTCCTCGGAGCGACCTTTGGGCAGGTAATAACTGCAGCCCAAACATTAAATCTTGGCTCGATACCTCCCCCATTGCCAAAAGTTGTACTAGTGGAAGAAGAAATCCCGGCTATAGAGGCCGAAGAACAAGAAGAGCGACAAGAGGAAGAAACCCCCAGGACGGCCAATGAGGGCCCAGATGAAGTAGAAAATGCAGAGGACAAGGCAGAAGAAATAAATGTTGCCGGGGAAAATGTTGTCGATGAAGCCCAAGATGAAGGGAGGGAGTCAGGCAACACCCACACCACTGAGGAGGAGCAACAACAAGACGTTGGGGAAGAACCCAAGGAACAGACTTTGGCAAATAAGCCACCCCTGCTGCCACAATGGTTGGTCGAGAATAAGAAAAGAAAAGCTCCGTCCACCCCCAGAAATCATCTCTCCTTGGCCGAGATGATGGCTCAGGTCCAGAATCCACCAAAGGCCAAGAAAGCCTGGACGGTTCATACTCTTCGAACCGGGCCGGGTGGAGAAATAGTTGCAGTTGTGGCAACACCTCCCCCAGATGCTGATGAGGCAACTGTCGAAGCCAGAGATTATGATATCATAGAGATATCACTGGGAAAAAGAGGAAAATAGGGTGAAGTGGACCTGTTGAAAGAGGCGACCAGAACCGTGGAGGCCTATTACGAAAAGGAGGCCCAAAGGCTCAAAGCGGAAAAGGAGAAGACTGCAAACCTTATGGGATTTCTTACTGAGCTGGCCCAGCCTATCAGTGCCATTCCTCTAGAGGCCTCCACATCTGACGCACCACTACCACAGAGTGACATAGACTCCTTGTGAGCAATGAAGAAAAAGGCCCAAGCGGTCGATGAGTGGGTCACTCTGCAGATAGGAAACACCCGACACTTCCTGGTATCCATCCTCCCGAACTTGTATGTGGCCCGACACGTTCTGCATCTAGCAGAAACTATTATCAACATATGGGAGGGTGATATAGAAAATTATGAAGCATGGAAGGTAGAACTTGAAGAACTCCTTGGTCTTGGGGAGGAAATGGTTTCTGAGTCTGGGATTCTGGGAGAAGAATCATTCGATTTTGTGAGGACCCAACACTCCAAACTTGACCTCACATTGGAGGTGCTCAAGCAACTGGTAGGGACTCTACATGATAAAATCAACACGGTCCAATATTCTTTGAATATGTATAAGGCTTTTGTCACGAAGGTCTCCGGAGCTAACCTGTTTAGCACTGACACATGCACGCCGAAGGAATACGTTCTGGGGAAGTTTGATGAATTAACAGAGTCAAGATATCAATCCCTGGAGGGAGTGGATGAAACTCAAATGGCGAGACTGACTCGCATGATCCTTAGTGGTCATGATGCGGCAAAAATGGCCGATGAATTCAAGAAGAATGTTCCAGAGTTAGGAGAACAAATTGAGGTGGCCAAGTACCGGCGGTCCGGCCTCAAAGAGATTGATGAGGATGGAATCTCCCACCTCCTCCAGACCTTCAACGATAACAAGCAACAATAAAGTTTCTCCGGGGGCCGAAGAAAATCCAAACATTTTGTATTCTTTATTCTTTCAGAATGTAAGTTCCCAGATCCCGAGGTCCCGGATCCTAAATTTTGTATTCTTTCAAGTGATCTGTGTCTTGGCCCCCAAGGCCGACCGGTCACTTTCAGAAGCGGTCAATAAAGATTGTCAGAGGGTAGTTGGCTACATTAAGGCATGTTGGATCGATAGTTGGTCTTCTGACAGATGGTCTTCTCGAGGCGCCGCTTTAGATATACACTGGCACATTGGAGACAGGGCGCCGCATTTCCCATTTATGAGGCATGTAGCCTCGATCCCCGGGGGATCTGATTTCTTCCTTCTCTTTCCTGGCTCTCTTCTCAAAGTCGATTCTTCCACTCCATCCCCTTGTCTTATTCTTCTGACATGTCAGACCTTCTCCGTCTCGAGGTCTTTTGTAAGGTGGCGCAGGTAGTATCAGCCACCAGATGTTGTATTTTATGGCAGAATGTAAAATAGGGTTAGGGTTAGGGTTAGAGGAAAATGTGTATAAATAGTAAGTCCGGCCCTTTTCCAAGGGTCGGCGAAATTGATGATTTTGCAGTCCATAGTAATAGAGAGGCAGTATTTTTTTATTTCAGTTGCAGAGCTCAATGCTCCTGGGTTTTAAAAGCTTTCAGTAGTTAGATGCTCCCTTGGAGCCGCCATTGTACCACACACCAGTGCTTGCTGGAAGGAATGTTAATGAAGAAGAGATGGTTCTTGCAATGATGTTGTTGACACCTTGTCTTCTGAGTTAACATTATTTTATGTTTAATGTTCTTCATGTCTTCTGCTCTGATACCTTAAGTAGATTAACGTCCTCCTTTTCCTTGCTACTGATTAAATATGAACCGATGGTTGTGTATTTCTTCGGTATTTAGTGTAGTATATCAGAGCATTATTGATGTATTGAATGTTTAAACATAACTATAGGTAGATGAAATACTTCTAACCCTGCAGGATCTTTTTCAGTTTATTTGCTAAGTGTAGAACGCTTGGAGGAACCCCATCTTCTTGAATTCCCAGAGAGAACGAGTTGAAGAAACCAGCTATCCCCCTCGAAAACAGTCACATCTCCCAACTGAGCCCCGCGTCGTCGAGACCTGACTCTCAGGTGCTTGGAGGCCCGGGGAATCTCATTTCCCCTGGCAACCTTTGTAGGCGAAGTTGGCCGGTACCCCGGTACCCGGTGACAACTTACGACTGTCGGTGGACCCGGTCACCAAAGTCCCGCCAACAGATCCCAAGACATGTAATATAGGTCTTGAGATATTTGACTTGCTTTAGGGTGTTTGTGTGTGTGTCAGAATGTAGGCCATAATGTCAGAAGTTGTGGTATGCGCTAGTCATTATAAGCTTTAAGCCTGTATAAATACAAATATGATCAAATGGCTCATCAAGTCAATTCATAGCCCCTACATACCTCTTTTAGAGGTATATACATTGAATTTTCCACCACTTCTCTTCTTTCTTCTCTCATTCCTCCATTTCCTAGCCTTCATCCTCTATTTTTATTTTAAATAACCTTATTCCCTTTTTCTATACCTCTCTAATACACTGTTTATTCTTTTTGAGATGTCATTTTAAAATATTTTTTGAGAACACCATCCCACTACCTTTTCTACTCATCAAGACATAATTTTATATCTTTGACATGATGCCAATTTTGATGGCCGTGACACTGTATTAAACAGAGAAAAAATGTAGACATCCCAACAATCAACCTCCTACCACATATTGTATTAATTACCTCTTGTAATTTGTCAGTTCTGGTTCTCGTAATTGATTCAAAATAATTATTTATTTAATTAATTATCATTTATATTTTTTAATTAATTAAATTATTTTTAATTTAATATATTTTCCTCCTCTTCTTAAGGTTGATAAATTTAACCTTAGCCTCCATTCATTAATTCTTCTAAACCTAATAAACAAAAATGATCCTCAATAAATTAATAAATGACTCTCCTTAATTATCATTAACCTTTTACCTAGTTAATTTTTTTTCTAAATCCTCATGACATTTGTCGCAAGGCTAGGACTCCATCTTCTCCATTAATCTCGACAATTTATTCCCTACTCCAAAAATCTATAAATTGGAGCCTCAATTTGTGTTGCTACATTAACTACCCAAACCCATCCATTGCATAAAACAAAGTATTTAAGAGCATTTCAAGTGGAGAAGGATGCCTCTATTTCAAGCTTAATCTAGAGATAAGGTAGTAAAAGGCTTCAGGTAACAATTTAATTAATTTATTTTAGTGTTTGTTGTTTTCTACCATTCTTTTATTTTGAATAATGGATAAAAATAAATTGTTCTAACTATTTGAATGCATCATCTAAATCTAGAATCAAAACTACATCTAGGTGATTTTTAGAATCTGTCATAGGAAAAAACATTTGAAATGAACTTTGTAGACAACACCATTCATTGCTTCAATGCCCCTACTTTAACATTAACAATTAAAAAAGTTTAGATATCCTTATATAAAAAGGTAAGAATACCTAAGATGAAAAAACAGTTTATAAAATAAATTAAAAAACCTGTAAAGCTAAGAATACCTAAGATGAGAAAACAGTTTTTACAATAAATTAAAAAACCTGTAAAAGTATCTCATTGCACTGTTAGAATGTCCCCCCCATGTCCCCCCCATCCCCCAATGAAAAAAAGCCCCCATTTTTTTAAAGAAAGTTTAATGCCGAAATATTATAGTTGAATGAATTGAACACATTTGATACACATGATTGCATATTCTTTCATTGCTCATTAAATTATAGACTAATTAGAAAATTCTTTCAATGCTCATTAAATTATACACTAATTAGAAAACCAGTTGCTTATCATGTCATTAACTACTTGAAAAGATAAAAGTAGCCATATCTATAAAATCTAAATATTTACCTACATAAAAACGAGTAACAAATCTTAACATAGACTTGCACTAATACAGTTGGTTATAAGATCCAATCATGAAGAAGTCCAAGAGGTTGCATTGAGATCTGTATGTTAAATTTAGATAATATCCAGTAAACATTGGAGAGGGAATTTAGAACATCAATGGCTCCAGTGAATTTTGTTATATCTGCAGTTGGTTTGAACTACATAGAAAACCTGTGCATGCATGAGACAATTAATGGTAAGCAAGAAAGATCATACTCTTATCTAAATAAAGCAAAATGTTACACAACTCAGTCAAATTAATCACATGAAACTTGATCCACGGGGCTTCACCAACTTTTCAACTCTTCCTGTAACCTAACTTCCCCAATATGACATACAAAAACATACGAAATTATCTCTGGTATTTGATATGGAGGAGATATCCTCCAAATTCTCCGTGAGAGGTAATCAATTCTGCTGACATTGTCCCTACATGTTATACCCTTTTCAGAACTGCATAGCCCACCATTTTGTAATTGTATTTGATTGCCACTAATTACCAAACATGCTGCATTGCATCATATGATTACAGGGATGAGAGAGTAATCAGGATTCCTGTGCCACCCAAAAGAGAAAAACAGCATCACCTTTCTACGTGTAAATTCCAGACGAAAGAAAAGGGAGAATATTTACACTTCTCAGCCGACCCAAAAGGCGAAAGAAAAGCAGCACGAGTGGAGGAGCAGAAGATGAAATATTCTGCACGAAAGATTACATGGGTTCAAAATCGGCAGGGGAATTGGATCTGTTTACCCTTCTGATTAGTTGTTAAGGACTGTCATTATCATCAGGAAGTCTTGTCATAATTCTTTTTTTATGCATAGGCAAATTCAATCATAGTTCGAGAAGGAAAGCTTAGAAAAACAGCAAAATCAATTAGTTGTCGATGGGTTGTAACAACTCCAAAGACGTACAGAGAAGGGGCGAAGGTGTTGTTCGACCTCTGCCTCGCTGCTCGTCCACTCCCATTGAGAAACAACAGCAAGGCCACAATTATTATCACCTGGTATCAGTCAAATCCTCCAATTATGGCTGCCTGCATCTGAAAATGAATGAGGAGGAAGATGCAGATGAGTTTTTGCCTAGAAAACAGGAGTACCCAGATGGGTTTTATGATCGGTACAGGCAGAATTTCAATAGGTCGTCCAATGTGGCAGCTAAAACATGGTCTGAGGTGAACAATCTTCTGTTGGATTACAAGATCCCCAGCAAACAGGGAAATGAGGACCAAGAAGAGGAGGAAGAAGAAGAAGAAGAAGAGCCAGAGACGATCAATACATGGGAACTCATGGAAGGGCTTGAGGATGCCAATGATTGTGCACAGTCTGTACAATCTGATAATAGTGTACAGGGGTTCCACCCAACTGAAGAAAATGCAAGGAAACCGCTGTGGATGCATCTGGCAGATGATTCATCAGACACCCTTTTTGATCCAGATATTGTTTGCGGTTTCAGAGAAGCATTTGACACTGCTTCGATGGTTTCAGTGGCTCATGAAAGCCCTAATGGGATCGAAACCCCTGTTTCTTCTTGCAGCCGAGAGAGCAGCAGGTTTAGGTGCAATAGTTTTCCTCGGCCTATCAATAAGTCTCCATTAAGGTTTGATGAGGGAACGAAAGCTGATACTGAAAACCACCAGGGTTTTGATGAGGGAAAAAACCCTGATACTGAAAACCACCAGGGTTTTCTGAGGGCTTCTTCCCGAGATGAAGATAGGGTCATTCTGTATTTTACCAGCTTGAGGGCAATCAGAAAGACCTATGAGGACTGCTGTAATGCTAGGTTAATTCTTCAGGGCTTCAGAATATTTGTTGATGAAAGGGATGTGTCTTTGCATTCAGGGTACCGTGAGGAGTTGCAAAGATTGTTAGGTAATCAGAGAATTACTGTTCCCATGCTGTTTGTGAGGGGAGAATGCATAGGTGGGGCTGACAAAGTCATACAACTTCACGAAGAAGGCGAGTTGGAAAAATATTTTGAGGGTTTCCCTGTTCAGACTTGTGTTAGCATTTGTGATGGATGTGGGGATTTGAGGTTTGTTCCATGCGTTACTTGTAGTGGTAGCTGTAAATATTATACCGATGACGATGAGCTCATAAGATGCCCTGACTGCAATGAGAATGGATTGATAAGGTGCCCTGTATGTTATTGAAGGTGGTCTGTCTAGAAGGAGAATGGATATTGAGTAGATGGTTGATTATTTCCTGACGCTTGAATATGCAATATGTGAAATAATATGTTGATTGTATTGCTTTATAGTTCTCTAATTCAAGAATTGCAGGCTGCATGGGGCTATAATTACACATTTTTAAAAAGGGGCGAGAATTTGGATTCTGAGGAATGCCTTCTTTGCTTTTATCTTATCTCTGCATTTCTGGTATTTTCTTTCCTCTCCCCCCCACACGACTTGGTTTTACTGTTTTCCTTGGAGTTGGGGAAAGGAAGAGGATTAGTTTGTGGTTAGTTTGCCAGTGAATTAATTGGAGGAAGTTAAGGTACAGTCTTCTTTCCAAGCAAGGACTCTGTTCCTTTTTGGGTTGAAATTGGAAAAGAGGTTTGACATACGGAGTCTTCAGTCATGTCAATGAATGGTATATATTTGTAATCGGTCAGAGGATCTTTTTTTTAATTGCCTCTACCTGTTTTGGAGATTTTATCTTGAGATGCCTCAGCTGGAGGTCATGACCATAGGATATTGTCTTATATTTGAATATTGACAAAATATTGCTGTCACTATTACATGGAAGGAGATGAATGGATATAGGAGAGAGGCATTCCTCCTATATATTGCAATTGCATTTTCTAACTTGGCACAAAGAGGCAGCAGACAACTATTTTGTTCGGCAGAAGCCCATGGCAGAATTTGAGTAAATTGTTAGACATATTTGTTTAAATATGAAATATGATGCACAGTTGTAATTTTCATTGCGGTACAGATTCTCTTTTTCTTCAAGTTTTTTATTAATTTATTATTATTCATAAGAAGTACCATTAGAATGCAGAGTCAGACAGCTTTGTCCATCAATCTGATAACAGCTGAGTTTACTTCTCACAGTCCTTAACAGACAGTTAAGTTGCTAAAAGGAAAAGTTTAAGTACTTAGTATATAAATTTAAAATGCAGAATTCAGGGGCCAAGTATAAGAAGAAAAAGTCTGAGAAAATGTGATAAAAATACTGCAATAAAATTTGTTTGTCCATTAACCTTCCATTCATCGATATAGAGTACTTTGAGGAGCTCAACGAGGACCCTACTCTTTGCCTTTCGTATTCCCCTTCCCACATTTATAGCTATAATTGTGGCATAGGTTTTGGCCTCTTGTTCTTCTTCGTTCTGAATAAGCTTTTCCAATTGTTACCCTTGTTTTTGTATAAACTTTATTGAGTGATCAATCTTTCCTTAAGCTCCTATTAATCTGTGAAGAAGTCTTGAGAAAAACAGGGTGCCCTCTTATTGATCTGCTATTGGCTTCCCTTATCAACAAAGGGCTTCATTCATCTCTTTAGACATAAGTATACATTTTTCAGCCCCTGATTTATCTGGATCCTTCATCTTTGCCTCTATTTGATCTTTTGCCTCTTACAGACAAACCAGGGTCTTGGTGCCCCTGTTGGCCTTCTATTCCTTCTTTGTCTGCTCATCCTGGAAGAGACATTTTGTTGCTTTTTTGAACCATTCTGAATCCAAATTTGCATGAACTATGGATATTAAAAATGTTAGAGCTTGATTTGAAATCTGGCCTTATTGTATGGTCGAAGCCCCTTTCCTACCTCATAGACTGATGCTAATACCAGATTACACCTAGTATGAATTTGAATGTGGTTGTTGCTAAGATCTTTTGATCGATCAAATCCTAATGGCTGATTTAGCACATCATGAGAAAACATATCTTCAACACCTTTCGCATATGATAATTTGATCTAAATTTCTTCATTATGTTTGTCATCTTGCAATACTTTCGTCTAAATCTGTTTTAGAAATGGAATTCTTACTTTTGTCTAAAAACTATTGCACTGCCAATCAGTGGTAATATATCTCTTTTGTCTACTTATGATTTGGATCGATACACAGATACAATCAATTGTGAATCTTACAATAATATATTGAGCTGCACTACATTAAGGCTTGCGAGTACTGCTTCAATTCATTTGACATTTTGAGTCACCTAGCATAAATAAACCATCTTAATTTGTTACTAGAATCCCATTTACACCTTATCTATGACCATCTTTCACACATATATCAAAATTGAGTTTAAACAAGCTTTCTTGAATGCTACGCTTGTTAGATATAATAGCGAATACCCTCAATGGGCTGCTTTTTGATTTGACAAAGTAATCTTTATTTATTGTGCATAGTTTCTATCTTCGACTCTGAATTTTTTGTTTGATTATTTGATCTTTCATCAGAATTGTATTATTAGTTGATCTCCTTTTATTCTTATTCGAGATTACCGTCTTAACATTTTCTATGGATAAGCAAGCTTGTCTAGGAGACTTTCGAAATCTAATTTGCTTTCTTTCCTGTTCTGTTTAAGCTGCTGCATTTTTAGGTGGTCAATGCCCATAAGTGAAGCTTGGCATACTTTTCTAATCCCAATATCTATCCAATTTCTCTTATTTCCCATTTTCGAGTAAATTCATTTGAGTAATATATAAATCAAGTTACTGTTTCGTTCTTGGCATGTGTTTTGCCAAATAATTTTTGCTGCAAGCCATTTAAGAAATGGATCGGTATAGATTCTTCATCTATTTACCAAAGAAATTTCAATTGTGAGCTACTGGACCTGGACCATTATAAGGATATTGTTTTGTGCTGACACCTTTTCTTAATGAACAGTTTCTTCAATGTTTTCGACATTGTATGAGATAGTTCTGAATCTTGTCTTATTAAACAATTTGTCATTCTAATTTGGAAACCTTCCAAATCAGAATTTTTTCATTCTAAATTGAAAACCTTCCAAATTAGAATACATATTGCAAACTTTGTTTGCACATAGAATGAACCATTACATGGAAAATTGCCAAGGAGAGAGGGAGGAAGGCAGACGGGCAGGACCTACCAGTACCATATATGTATCTTTTCTAACTACCTTAGAGAGAATGTCTGATAACTTCCATGGAACAACTTCTAGTTACTCATGGTTGGTTTGAGTTAGCAAGCGTCATTGTTGTCCTTTTCACCCTCTTATCTCCTTGTTGTTTCAATCCATATCTACTTGTCATCGATTTTAATGGCCAAGTTTCCGATTTCATCACTTCCATTTGTCATGTTCCAATTGGCTTGTGTATGATGGTACAAGTTGAGAGAGGAAAATGGGCAAAAATAGTAGAGTTTTGTACTACATTATGCTTCTCGTATTATATTATGTTTTTTATTTATTTTTGGTTAGGATTCACCTATTTTATTTTATAGGAAACTTCTTATAACACCACATTAATATTATAATTACAGTATGTTTCTTTGAATAACATATTTATAGGATTGAGGCCCGTTCATGAGCTTTGTAGGGCTAAACCTACCCCGACCACTCATCAACAACCTCAGTGGATCCCCCCACCGCTGAGTTGGACCAAAATTAATTTTGATGGTGCCTCAAAAGGGAATCCCGGTCCCTCGGGTGCTGGCTATGTTGCACAGTCCGCCAAAGGCGATATAGTTGCCTTAGGTGCTTGTCACTTGCTAGATGGAACAAACAATGCAGCAGAATGCCAAGCTGCACTCGGAGCTGCCCGCTTGGCAATTTCTCTAGGAGTTCAGAAAGTAATAATACAAGGTGACTCATTGCTTGTTATTAATGGCATAAAAAAAGGTGCAATGGAGGCCTGGTATTTGAATCCATATATCCGCAGTATCCGAGCCATACTTAACCAGATCATAGAGGTTCAAATCAACCATGTTCCTCGGGAAGCCAACGGCCTTGCTGATTCACTCTCGAATATTGGAGTTAGAAGACCACCCAATACTACCGAATTACTTGAGGATTATAGTCAAATTGATCTCAGATGGGATTAGATGACATAAGGGTAGTGTCATTGGGATTCTCCAAAATAGCATCATTTAAAGAAATGGTGGTGCGGGCATTAATATCAGCTGATTTTGTGTACTTCAAAGTAGTGGCGCATAAACAAATAAATTTGAATCATCAACTTGATTGAAATCCGTCACAAGGAACATACAAGTGTCATCTCCCAGTTTCGCATGAGTGCAAGTATCACTTGTATTGATGAATGATAAGATTTCCATCTATACATTCAGTACCTCCTCTCCCTTCCGCACATATTTGGCGGCAAGTGTTATAAGGGCTAATGGGATTGTGTACGACGAGCATTTATGAAGATTGCAGTCATGAAAGTAGAAATCTATTGAAACTCCTCTTTAAAAGTGAAAGTTCGGGGAGCTCTCTTCACAATCTATCAGATAATTTCTGTAACGCAGAGAGGTATCCGCCATTGGAAGTAGTTTGCTCTTGGTTCATTCCACAAAAAGTTTGAGTATTGGGTTATGGAGGCAAATTTTTCACTCAATTCCCCAAAGCAACTCCCTGCGTTCCGTAATGAAATTACTACGCAGAGGCTGGGCAATGTCTTTAGATTTGTTGAGCCCGAATTTATGGAGGCACTGGTAACTTTGTTCAGGGATGAATTCCTAAATCATGAATGGAGACCCCGAACCAACCTGGATATTTCTTCGCTTTTTCTGGCCCTTGGTCTCATGGTGGGGAATTCTAAGATGGAGGTCCTCTCAGTGGCCTTGCAGTGCTTGGAACCAAAGTGGGCTGTCAGCATGGAAGGCATTGTCCATAGGGCCGAGTTGGGTGTAGGACTTCACATTCTTCATGGGCCCTGGCATTCTATTGGAGGTGGGTCTGGAGAGGTCCAACCTCTAGTGGTATGGAGCTCCACTCAGCCACAAGCGGTGTGTCTCCCAGAAGTAAGGCGAGGCTGGGTCTTAATCCAAGACATTCTCGACAAAGTGGCGGCTTGTAGAGCACAAGGAGCCCCTGCCAAAGCAAAGCGGTAGAAGTCAACTCCAGTGAAGTCGACAGCACCTATCGACAGTACCGAAAGGCCCCAAATCCAGCGTCAACTCCCGAAGAAGAAATACATGACTGGAGGTGCTTTTGCTTCAGCGGCAGGGGCCATTCCCAATTTCTCCTCGGAGGAGGCTTGCGGCTGGTTTCGATAGGATTGGTGGGATCTGATAGTATTACTGCTTTGGGTTTTTTGTGAATGGGTTTTTTTGTGAATGTGGCGATTGTAGGGGTAACAAAGTACCATGATCTTCAATGTAAAACATGGGGTACTCTCGTATGTCTTTTTTGAGTTTTGTTTTCTATGTTTATATAGTCTTTGGTGCTGTTACCAACTGGGTTTTTTGCAGCTTTGGAATACAATGTAACACCTGAAAATATTTTTGTACCTTTTGAAAATATGAATAAAAATCTGATTTTAATGATAAAAAAAAAACATATTTATAAGATTCAGATTGGTTGTTTCAAAGGAACAACACACTAACATACAAACAAACACTCCTTAAACAATTATTTTCACATCCATAATAACTAACTTGCGTAATTTAACCTATACCAACATTAATTATAGATTTCTCAAAATTTAGACACCAAAATCTTGTATGCATCTATATTGAAAAATAAAAACAAGAATACAAGAACGACATAATCCAAAGGAAGAACAACAAAATCTTTTAAGATTGAGAATATCTCTTCTAGTTATACCAAAAATATTCTTATACACAAACTTGTACAAAATGCTTACAAACAACTTGTACAAAATGTTTACAAACAACTTGGTACTACATAATGTAAGACCAGAAAAAGGCATGAATAGCATATCTAGGAGACCACAAACCCTAATCAATATGCTAACCTATCTAATCTTATCATGAAAGCCATTCAAAACAAGAGTTCACAAATACAAAACATAAAAACACTAAGAACTCCCTTCAAATGCAGCTCCCATGTCCTCCTTTATTCTCCATAATCAGATTTGATGTTGCTCTTTGACAATAACACAATTGCACAAAGATACAAAAGCCAAGTTTGCAAGCGAGAATACTAGAAGATAGTGGTTTAACCTTGAATGAGAAGAATGCATCCCAATTTATAGAAAATGAGAGACTATTAGGTGAGATTGCACAAAATCAATGCATAAGTGAAGATGTTGGTTGGTAGGATGTTTGGAAGCATGACATGGGGGAGATCAAATAAGGAGATATTGGAGATATTCATGAAGCACCTTAATAGGATGTGAATCCTCAATTAAGGGATATGACAATTAGGTAAGATTAGGAGTAATTAAATCACTTAATAACTCAATATTCTCAATATTCCTTACAATATCAATAATTAGATTTATGAAATTATGAAAAATCCATAAATTGAAATTAGCCAATTAATTAATAAAAATTAATTAATTGTTGAGACTTAGGGAAAAGGGGAATAAATAAAGTCAATTTATTTATTCAATTAGGACATAGGGATAAAATATGGGTTATTCATCCCAAGAGGGTAAATTAGTGAATTATCGATCAAATTGAAGGCATTAATGCACAATTAGTTTGATTTTGATAATATTGATAAGGATTAGGATTGATTCCGATGACTCTGGAATAGTTTATGAAATCATGAGGCATTGATGAACTTGGACAATGTGCTCGCAATAATGATTGGAAATGATATTATGATATCAATGAACTTGGATGACGACAGAGGATAAATAAAGATAAGGAGACATTGATGAACTTGGACAATGCTCCTGAAATTGTGAAAATGATAGCGAGGCATTGATTAACTTTGACAATGCTCTTGAAATGATGATTGATAATGATAAGGCTTTGATGAACTTGGACAATGCTAGAGGATTGATTGAAAGAGATTGATAAGAATTAGATATGAGTTTGGAATGATCTTAGATTGATTAAGGAAGATGATCAATTTGGCCAAAATGAGAGAAATGTTAGTAATTGATGACATGGAAGAATGACACAATATTAGTGAATGATAAAGATCAAACACATAATATAGAAGACATGTTAAAAAGGGGGCATAGGCAATGAACCATTTTTAGGTGTCTACATTTTGCCCCTCTTTGAGACAATGCGATTATGAGCGTTGTGTCAAAGAATAATTAAGAATCATGCCCCAGTGGATCAACAAAATGGAGGTAGGATGCCCCCATGGAAAATTGGGCAGAAATTGATATGAGGACAATTTTTTGAAAAGAAGGATGATTGCAAGGATTGACAGAAGAAATATTAGCTGAAAGCAAAAATTAGACGAAGAAATGTTAGTAAGATAGAAAGATTTTGGCTATCCATAAGTGCAATTAAGTCATAAGAGCTTATTTTGATATTGCAAAACTGGATGCAGCGCATCGTGACACAAAAGCCATAGCGAGAAAGCCATCCTTTTGTGTAAACAAAAATGATGTAGACAAAGGATGTTCTTCTCCGTCCCGAAGCATATAGCAGACATGCCCTAAAATTTCATGAGATCATCAAACAGGCAGAAGACAAAGAAAAAAATGGTCATGAACCATCTCGGCTACTCTCATAAGTTCAGATAATATCATCGAGTAGCATAGGAACATGATAAAAAAAGAAAATAAATAAAGGATAAAACACTCACTGAAACAATGTGAGCCAACATCCATTCTGATCTTTTTGTTACTTGCATTAAATGTTCTTGGTTTGATAGCTTAGTTTTGAATTGACTGATTGGATAATTGATTGATAAATTTGATAGATTGATTGGTTGATAGATAGCAAAGATCGAAAGATTGAACAAGTCCAACCAGCTTGAATGTTGAGTCACAGTGATTCAGATTGCGTTTGTGAGAACGTGATTTCATTAAGCACATAATGATGAATCTGCCATGGGTGTTTGCAAACATGATGATCATTTCGCAAAAGAAAGACAAGTGTGTACAAATTTATTGCAGATTTTTGGAGAAGCTTTTGCAATATTTAGGATTTTTGAGATATTTGGATTTTTTTATAACATTTTTTCAGGACTTTTTATGATTTTTAGGATTTTTTCAGCATCATATTTGATTTTTTTAGCAAGTTTTTTCAGGACATTATTTGATTTTTAGCAATTTTTTCAGGACATTATTTGATTTTTTAGAAATTTTCTCAGGACACTATGCAATTTTTTGGGGATTTTTTAGCTTCTTATTTAGTTTTTTAGGATTTTTTGAAATTGCCCTTAGTGTCTAGCAAGGGAAGGACATTTTGAAAGGAGAAATGGACTGGTAGATGGATGAAGGCCAAGGGTCATTGCATTAGATCTGGTTAGGTGCCAAGGACTCTCCAAGAAATGGGATAACAATTTTTTCACAAAGCTGGGGGACTGGACAAGACAATGATAAGGTAATGAGATAGTGCAGTGGATGGAATGCGGGGAATGGACATTGTTAGAGTAATAGTCCTTTGAGTTATTAATTAAATCATTTCGATCTAATTACTAACTCACCTATTCACTCTAGTTTGCTTTAGCTAACCTTAGGGTTTCCCTTTTAGGGTTTCATGATTCCTTTATAAGGATTCACCTCTTTTGTTTTAGATATAGAGTTTTTCATCATCACATTATAATCTACAAACATATCATTAATATATTATTTTCTGTTGCATACGATGTCTCCTCTGGCTTTTTGGCCGCCATAACTTTCTCTTCTTCTATCTATATCTTGCTTCTTCCATGTGACAGGTTTGCATGCAGGTGTTCTTGGGAGATTAGCTTTCAGCCTAATCCAACATGGTATTAGAGCCTTTCCTGCTGCTCGTTGTTATGGTTTTGTTGAAGCAAGCTCTTCACAGTACGAGGGTTTGAAGCTTTCATTTTTTTTGATATTTTTTATTGGATCTGGGGGGTCTTTATTTTTTGGGACACTTTGGACCAAAATCGACCTCATGGTTGCGTCCAGAAGGCCCAAAAACCTTAGAATCCATATAAAATACGTCCGATTTGGACACTAGAGCGTCTGGGAGAATTTTTTTGGCCTCTTAGGGCCGTACGGACACGGTTTTCAAAAAAAATTAAAAAACACATTGTTTTTTATGTGTTTTGGCATTTTTAAAAAATGCATGCAGTGTTTTTTGGGGCGTGCCACCACCGTGCCGTCTGCAGCCTCCTCGCCACCGGCCTACTCCTCTCAGCCCCCGCCGCCGCCCGCCACCCGGCCTGCCCTCCTCCGCCGGCCACCAGCGCCCTTCGCGGCCCCCGCTGCTCCATGCCCTGGTCCTGCCACCAGCGGCCGGTTCAGCATCGCCTCTTCGCCGCGCAGGGGGATGTTTAGCCCCCACGAGCTTTTAACCGCAAGCGGCCGGTCATATTGAGACCGTGGGCTCTGAATTTGGCCCTGGGTGTGCCATGCGCCCAGGGGCCTATTTTTTTAGCCCCAGGGGCTTAAAGCCTACTTTTGGAGCAATTTTGGGCCCTTATCGCTGTTTCCTCTCTATCTGGGCATACGGAGGCCTTTTTTGGACTTCGTTATATCGTCGAAAAGCTCTTTTTGAGCGCTTTCCGACTATGGTGATTAGGATTTTTGGCTCTGTTGTTTTGATAGCATTTTTTGCTATCGAAGTCTGATGTCTGCCTTTTGCCTTCCGAGAGCCCTATCTTGCTCATCCAGACTCTATTTTGGGCAAACCAGATATCGTCAGAAAGCTGGTTCAGTGAGCTATTTAGTTGAAGGGGTATTTTTTCTAGATTCTTCTCTAGGTTCTCTCTCCTCCAACTTTGGCATCTTTCACACTCTGGCGGATTACTTGGGTTCTACAGGTCCTGGGATCTCTTCTTCTAATCTTTCTGGCTCACTCTTCTTTTTGACATCTAAGCTTGTATGCTTCTCTTCTGTAGCATTTTTTAATTCTGTAAATGCACTGTGATAAAGTGCCTACTTCTGCATTTCTAGGATTTTGAACATCTTGTGTGTGTTGTACTCGCACTCAGTTATAAAAAGCCATGGGGGGTTATGATGTTATGCCATTTTGTGCTCATCCACCTTTTTCAAGTGAGCGTACCTTCCATGACATTAGCCCATGCTGTGTGTCAGTGACACCGCCCTTTATCTTGTGCTTGTACTTCTGTTGCACTGTTGGTGTTCCTGATTCTTCTTTCTGTAGATGTTCCTGGCATTGCATCTCAGTGTTCCTGTCACCTCTCCCTGTTCAGCATTATGGGGGGGTCCACCTGTTGGTTCTATTGCTTCCTTGGTTCGATTGATCAGCTCTTCAGACTTTGTCTTCTCTACCTGGTCATGCACTTCAGTGGGGGTTCCGGCAGTTTCTTCTGACAGAGTTTTCAGCTTCATGTTTCAGAGATGCTTCTTGCTCTTTCTTGTTCCTCTCTTTGGGACTTTCCCTAGATTGAAGGCTCAGTTTCCTTCATCTAGTTTATTTTCTTGTACTTGGGTACCTGATCAGGCCTTGTTGCCGGGACCCATCTTTCCTACTTTCTGCAGTAGTTTCCTAGGTTTTGCTTCTCCCTAAGCTTATCTTAAGGGGGGGTGTTAGAGTAATAGTCCTTTGAGTTATTAATTAAATCATTTCGATCTAATTACTAACTCACCTATTCACTCTAGTTTGCTTTAGCTAACCTTAGGGTTTCCCTTTTAGGGTTTCGTGATTCCTTTATAAGGATTCACCTCTTTTGTTTTAGATATGGAGTTTTTCATCATCACATTGTAATCTAGAAACATATCATTAATATATTATTTTCTGTTGCATACGATGTCTCCTCTGGCTTTTTGGCCACCATAGCTTTCTCTTCTTCTATCTGTATCTTGCTTCTTCCATGTGATAGGTTTGCATGCAGGTGTTCTTGGGAGATTAGCTTTCAGCCTAATCCAACAGACATGTCAAGAGTTTTTTTTGAAAACATGTTTTTGCATTTAACGTCTTTATTTTACATCAAGACCAAGAAAGGGATTTGGATAGGAAAATAATAGGACCTAGATAGGATATGAATAGGAAAATGATAGGATATGGATAGGATATGCAAGATCAATCAGGGATAATGGGAATGGATATGGAATATGGATGAAAGGTTGCGATAGGATAGGCAATGTAGACTAAAGGGGTCAGGACAATGTAAAGCAGATAGGACCTGTGATGCTTCAAGAAATATTTGTAACCATGTCAAGATCAAAGTTGGGGAAAAGGAGATAGGATAATGGATACAACAGGCATAGGATAATGGAGGACATGTTGGGGATAATGGAGGATAACACCAATGAATCTTCCCCATGTATAGAAAGAAAGAAGTTAATAGAATTACACATGATGTCTGTTTGCCAGGTTTTCATCATGGTACTTGCCCAAAGTGCCTGTTTGCTAGGTTTTCACTATTGGACAAAATTATTTCTCTTGACTCTCTTTTTTTGTGTTACTAAGATGCATGTTTGCCAGGTTTTCATCAAGGCAACTTTTTCCTTTTTCATTTTTTTTTATATTTTCTCTTTTTTTTTTTTACTTTTTGACTTTTAGGTAAAAAATTGGACGCATGAAATGACATGGACGGAGGACTGAAGTGCCTTACTCTTTGAAATGGTTCTCTTTAAGGACATGGAAAAATGGACCATGACTATGACAATATGCTCAAAGATGTTGGTAAGGTAATAACAAAGGGATATGAAGTGGGTGATTGGATAAGGATGGGACAAGCTTTATGCAAAGGATTGGATAGGTTGGATGAAAGGTTGGAAAACAAGTGTTGGATGATGGAGGGATTGAAAGAAGGATGAATGTTGAATGGATGGATATGAGTGCAAGAACAACATTGGCACACACCTTGAGGGGTGATGGAGTGATGGAGGAAAAAGAGATTTTGGAGTTTGAAGGATTAATGAAGGAATGGATATGGATTTTGGGACACAAGGACCCAAAATGGATTGGGAAGATGGAAGACATTTAGATGGAGAGATAGCAATTTTGGATGCCAATTTGGACATTTCTTTGGGACCCTGTGCTTCAAGGAGCATCTTGGGAATCTACATGCTTTTTGATTTTTCATTATTTTGTGGGTCCTTTGAATATATTGCTTGCACAATGGATTTTGGAACCCATATGGCTTTTGACTTTGTTTTTTTCTCAATGGGCCTTTGTGGCCTTTTTGATATTTCTTTTTTCATTTTGGATCAAATTTTTTTTTGTACATGTTGATCTTTGATAGCATGTGGATTTCTTAACTTGGGAATTTTATGTTTGGCATCCAAATTGCTTGGAAAGGGAATGGAATTCATGGATGAATAGGAATTGTATGGAGCCTTTTTGGATGGATGGAAGGTTCTCCAAGATGTGTGCCTTTGCTTACTTGTATTTGGGAAAGGGTAAATGGGTTGCGAGCTAGTAGAGGGAGGAATATATGGACCTAAGATGGATGGAAGGGATGAAGGGGGAGGTATACATCTGGATTTTGATTTTGAAGGGATACCAATGCCTTGAGATGTAGATTTAGTATTAAGACCATGGCCATTTGAATTTTCTTGGACACATAAGGGTTTCTATATACCTTTTGCATGGAGGTCTAACCCTTTGACTTGATAATGCTTTCTTTGACTACTAGGATATTTTCTACAAGACACGAGTCCATTATTATGAGGTGTGTATGATATGGAAGGAATTGTAGGACCATGAGGTGGAATAAACTCAATAGGACTAGGGGAACCCATTTGAAGTGTAAGGGGTTCATGAACAACTTGCATAGATGTGCTTGGATCACAAGGGGGATTTGAAGGATTAGGACAAGGAGAAGAATGGATGGATGGATCTTGAGGGGGATCTGGAGGAATAATGGGATCTTTTGGAGGACATGAAGGTGAAGGGACACCTTGATCTTGACTTGGAAAGGGACTTTGGGAAGACATGGAAGGGAGATCATGATCTTGCTTAGGAAGTGGAAGGTTAAGGGGATTTGGAAGAAAATTTTGGTTTGGGAAATGGAAGGGAATCATCTTGAATAGGAGAGTGAGGGATAATAGGATCATCATGAGGCTCAAGGGGAATGGGCTCTCGGTCAAAAATAGGATAGAATTGGTCATTGAAGGGATCTTGATCTTGATATGTTTTGAGACATGTTTCTTCATTCTTTTTATCATCCTCTTGACATGGGATATGGATTTGGACATGTAAGGGGGATTCTTGAAAGGGGTCAACATTGTGATATGAGGAAGATGGAATGTGGATAGGAATCTCATGAATGGGCTTGATTAAAATTGGAGGACATGGTGGGATTGGTTCAAAGGAACTTGGGCTATGCATGGGGCTAGATAGATTGGATGTCTTTCATGGATAGCTATTGGAAGGTTGCATTGTTGGAAGAATCACTTGATGGGGAAGGAGGAAATTTCTCTTGGGAGGAATGTCAGGATGAAGGGGTGGAAGGAAACATGGATATTTCTTGAAGGTCAATGTCTCGAGGGGAAATAGGTATGTCATCCATGTGATTTTTTTGGGGTGAGCCATTGCTATACATGGGTAAATTATTTGTTTGATCCAATTTTTGAAACAAATTCTTTAAAAATTTGGATTTGAACTTGCGCTGCTTGATGGGTCCTGTTTGTGATACCTCATCATTATTTACATGTTGGAAAGAATTTTTGGATTGAACATGTTCAACAAAATTTTTCTTATTGATTATGCTTGGTTGATGTTCAAAAGATGTCACATTTGAAGTTGTCCTTGTTTGAGAAAAACTTGTTTGATTTGAGGACATAGGAGGGACTTCATCACTAGATAATGTTCTTGATTGCAAAATTATTGGTGACCTTGATATTGATTGACTTGTATGTATGGTTGGCACAAGAGATTGTTTGGTTTCTTGAGGAACTCTTGGTTGCATTGGAATGAAGATCGGTTCATAATTAGGTGGTTGCCCCAATTGAATTATGCCACGCATTGGTTGAAAGGTTTGTTTGGGAATTTGGTTGAATGATTGATTTGAAATTTGAGCACATGGAGACTGACTTGAAACTTGATTGAATTGATCATGATCTGGGACTTGGTCAAAAAAATTTGTCTCTTGCACATGATTGAATTGGGGTTCGTTAAAATTTTTGTTTGCCTCATTGAGCTGTAAAATAAGTTTGGTATATTTTATTTCTCAATGAGAGATTGTGTGTCAATTTAACCAAAAGATTCACTTGGACATCCAAGGAGTTTGGCCATCTCCTTTCTACTCTTTATCATCTTTTCTACCTTCTCTTCCAAGATCTTTTCTTTATCTAATTTTGTTTGAAACTTTTGAATCATGTGTGCATGGATTTGATGCAATTGATGGTTTGGTTGTGTCAATGTCATTTGTCTTGGCTCAAAATCTTGCTGTTGCAAAGGTATATCTTGTCTTTGATCAAAATTTAATTGTGATTTTCCTTGTGATGGAAACATGGGTTGATAAGTGTCTTGTTACCTTTTGGATGCTTGGAACCTAGTGAAGATTGACATGATGACTATATGCAAATGCAAGATTTTTTTGGATTTTTGGAAATGCAAGGAGCTTATGAAAAATGCAATCTAAGGCTTATGAAACTATGTTTTTGTTTTTTTTGGAATTTGACAAGAAATCTTTGGAAAGGAGACAAACCTAAGAGCATAACCTTATGAGGTTGAATACAAATATTGACTTGAAAAAGGGGATTGAGGGACAAGGGAAAAATTTGATAAAAGGGATTGGGTCAAATCCATCATGACATAGGTGGAATGTGACCAATTGATAGAGGGGTTTGAAATTTGGGAATAGGGGACCAAGTCAAGATCCTATTTTCAGCATCATAAATAAATGTTCTATGATTTGGATACTTTCTAGGATTGTTTGCAAAGTTTTTAAAGAGGATCTAAAATGAGCTATGTATGCAAGAGGACTATGATTAGGACCTATGAAAGAGAGACTATAATGAGGATTATGATAAGGCCTAAAATGCAAGGGACTTTTTGAAATGCAAATGCAAGGAGATTAGGACATGAATATGCAAGATGAAGACTATCAAGCATGCCAAGAGGTTCCAAGTGAAAAGTTTAAGGTTCCATATGTTTACTCAAAGACAGGGTGTGTTTTGATCATTTGATTATTTTTGAAGATGGTTTGGAAGAAGTGTTCTTTAAGAAGAGTGTTTTTAAGATTTTTCCATTTTTATTAAGGTTTGAAACACTCACGCAAGACACATCATTGAGAATGATTGTTGTAAAAAGGAAAAAACACACCACTTCCTAAGGATAGCAAGGACTATATCTATTGAATCCCCACTTGAACCAAAGTTCAACCACGCTTACTAATAGCGGACAACCTATAATCTTGGAGGCACGGGCTCCTCCTTATAGTGCACTCACTTCTAAGGCACTCCAAGCTTCAGATCCCAAGGGTCATCACTTCCCAAGGGACTATTGTCTTGATTAATAGCCACAAAAGTGTGGGGCATCTTAGTTGGTCTCCGACGTTTTGCACCAACAGATAGAAGGTTTTTGGATGCTATAACATGGTGTTTAGTAAAGGTATCCGTTTGGGTGGTTATACGTGTGATATATTAGCTCCGTTATGGAGGCCTCCTAGCCTACAAAAGTTACGATCTGTAGGTTTTTACGCACCACAAGAGTGCTGAGGGAGATCTTCTTTCCGGTATAACATATTCAACACTCGTTCATTGTGAGATTAATCACAATGACATATTTTCTATACCGGTTCAAAAGGGCTTGGCTTTAGCCTATAACCGGTTGGGTCATTCCTTGGGGTGAGTACCTCTTTTCCCACCAAAGACCGCCCTCTAAAAGATATAACAATTTGTCTTCACCCAAGTTCCACGAAGGTGAGGGGAGAGGATACGTTGTTATATCTTTGGGATTACAAAAAAAAAAGTTCCTAATTCACCAAACACATCAAGCAAAGATTGTTCATTTACCAATTAGAAAGGAAATGCGGTCAAAATTGCACAAGTTGTTTTTCTTTCCCTTCCTAATTAAAACTAGGTGAAAATTTGTTGTTCATTAACCCATTAAGAAAGGAAATGTGATAAAAAAATGAGACAATTTGTTGTTCTTTCCCTTATTAAAATTATGTGAATATTGTAGGGTTAATTTATCCACATATTTAGCTCTCTAGATGAAATTTTTTGTTCATTTATCCCACTAATTAGTCTATGTGGAATTTGTTGTTCATTTTAAAGACCAATTTAAAAATCTGATTTGTTGCATGTTTAGAACAAGAATTCCTTCCTGTATCAAAAGTTAGACTCCCAAGTGCATAGATCTTGTTTCTCTACTTGCAAAATAAATAAAAAAATAGCAAAGAAAAATTAGATTTTCATGTTCACGTCGGGTTCACCAAATGTAAGACCAGAAAAAGGCATGAATAGCATATCTAAGAGACCACAAACCCTAATCAATATGCTAACCTATCTAATCTTATCATGAAAGCCATTCAAAACAAGAGTTAACAAATACAAAGCATAAAAACACTAAGAACTCCCTTCAAATGTAGCTCCCATGTCCTCCTTTATTCTCCATAATCAGATTTGATGTTGCTCTTTGACAATAACACAATTGCACAAAGATACAAAATCCACGTTTGCAAGCGAGAGTACTAGAAGATAGTGGTCTAACCTTGAATGAGAAGAATGCATCCCAATTTAGAGAAATGGGAGACAATTAGGTGAGATTGCACAAAATCAATGCATAAGTGAAGATATTGGTTGGTAGGATGTTTGGAAGCATGATATGGGGGAGATCAAATAAGGAGATATTGGACATATTCATGAAGCACCTTAATAGGGATGTGAATCCTCAATTAAGGGATATGAAAATTAGGTAAGATTAGGAGTCATTAAATCAATTAATAACTCAATAATATCAATATTCCTTACAAAATCAATAATTAGATTTATGAAATTATGAAAATCCCATAAATTGAAATTAGCCAATTAATTAATAAAAATTAATTAATTGTTGAGACTTAGGGAAAAGGGGAATAAATAAAGTCAATTTATTTATTCAATTAGGACATAGGGATAAACTATGGGTTATTCATCCCAAGAGGGTAAATTAGTGAATTATCGATCAAATTGAAGGTATTAATGCGCAATTGGTTTGATTTTGATAATATTGATAAGGATTAGGATTGATTCTGATGACTCTGGAATAGTTTAGGAAATCACGAGGCATCGATGAACTTTGACAATGCGCTCGCGATAATGATTGGAAATGATATTATGGCATCAATAAACTTGGATGACGCCAGAGGATAAATAAAGATAAGGAGACATTGATGAACTTGGCCAATGCTCCTGAAATGTGAAAATGATAGCGAGGCATTGATGAACTTTGACAATGCTCTCAAAATGATGATTGATAATGATAAGGAATTGATGAACTTGGACAATGCTAGAGGATTGATTGAAAGAGATTGATAAGAAATTGATATAAGTTTGGAATGATCTTGGATTGATTTAGGAAGATGATCAATTTGGCCAAAATGAGAGAAATGTTAGTAATTGATGACATGGAAGAATGACACAATATTAGTGAATGATACAGATAAAAAACATAATATAGAAGACATGTTAAAAAGGGGGCATAGGAAATGAACCATTTTTAGGTGTGTACACATAATTGCAAAATGTAAACAAAATAGCTCTTAAATTGTTATGTTTGCTCTTTCCCGAATTCTTGGGTGCATTCACTGTGTTGGAGTACATACAAATTTTGGAGCTATGTCTTGTATTTACGTATGATTGTTGCTTCTACAACACTTCTTCTCTACTCTGTTATCCTCTACAACATTATTCATTCTACATTTTTCCTTATTGTTCTCTTATTTCTACTTACTAGAAACAAATTTCATTCTAAAATTTAATTACCATTCAAAAAATTTCTAAATTTCTAAATCTAGGAACTAGTATATTAGTTTCTATGACTAAATGATTTTTTGTGATTGGAGGGGAAATAATGTTTCATCTAAGACGTTTGGGCCAATGATAATTCAAGAATAATTTTTTGAAACATTCCTTTTAATCCTATGCCTCTTTTATGCTCATTGTGTGTTTTTTAAATTTAACTATGCATTCTAGAGCTAACTATATGCAACTTCTAGAGTTAATTATTAAGGGTCCTAGAGTTGTTCTCACTATATCTATGATGCCTAAATTGTTTTGTATGCATTCAAAACTATCTTTTGTTAGTGGCTTGGTAAAAATATCTACTACTTATTATTCAAACGTATAAAATTAAA
This sequence comes from Thuja plicata, assembly GCA_018584345.1. Lineage (NCBI taxonomy): Eukaryota > Viridiplantae > Streptophyta > Pinopsida > Cupressales > Cupressaceae > Thuja > Thuja plicata. The sequence goes on from MU224923.1 coordinate 3,024,512, forward strand.
CTTTGATTTCTCTATATGCTCTCTTATGAAGTGGCATTGGACCTCAATATTTTTGTCTCGTTTATGAAATATATTTATTTTGTCAAAGCTATTGAACCATTTTTTCCCTTCCTCTAATTGTGTTAGGATTCTCTATAACCAATTAGATTAACAAAACTATGACTTATATGGAAAGAAGGAGGAAATCATAATGGTTGCAAAGCATTTGCAGAAGCTTGTGACTTCCTCCTTTTCATATAAGTCATAGTTGCATGAGATTTACTTAGGTAGTTATGATCACTATCTTCATAGGATTGTGAAGAATGATAAGGGAAAGACAACAACATTCTCCATAAGAGGTTTAGATACAAACTTTCAAGTGGTTTTCTCGTATATTATTATTCCCTTTTTCCTCAGTTTTTTATTTTTAGTGTTTATTTATAAAGCCTCAAAGTGCTATCATAACATAATTATATTTTTCTATATTTTAATCATTCATATTTTTTCCATAACATTTCAATTCCTATCTTTCAAATATTATTAAAAATCATCGCTACCATTGAGGTTAAGAGAAAAATTGTAGGGTTGAAAAAGGAAAGCTCCTCAAACAACCATTTTTTCTTGCTTCTAATTATTTGTAATTTTTCTTTAGAGATGGAAAATCACTAGATGATATTGTAGACACCTAAATCTGATTAACACATCTAATCATATTTAGTTCCTTTTAGGACATATCAACTAAGTAATTAAGCATTACCTAATTGACCTATGTCATCCCCTAGCCCTAATTAATTCAATTAATTAGCTATAGTCCTAATTAATTATTAAAAGCAACCAATAACTTAATAATTAATTAAAACCCTATTCCCCTATTATTGAATGAATATGTTATTTATGTAATTCAATTCATTAATATTCCCTTTAACCCCTAACCTAACCTAACTCAACCACCTAACCTTGAGTTCAAACTAATCCCAACCTCTTCACACATGCTAACCCTTCCTTATCCCCCTAATCACCCTTCTTATCTCCTAACCCTAATCCTAATTTTATCCCTAACCATGTCACATTCCTAATCCTTGATT
>MU224923.1:3028129-3068476 GCA_018584345.1 Thuja plicata
TCATTGTTGAATATAGAACATAATTTCTGTCAACATGCATTTGCAGTTTCTGGCCTATCGGCCGCCATAGCTCTCTGGATCCTTCTCTCTTCTGTCTGTTTCATTCTGTTTGTAATAGCTATGCATGCAGGTGTTCTTGGGTAGATTGATATTCATCAATCTCAACAATTCCTTCACATTTCATCCATCTTTTGAAGTAATATCATAATGTTAGTTTTAGCTTAGATATTCCAATCTTGAAGAGTAAACTTATAATGCCAATTTAGAGAACATACCTTTGAAGCTTGGAGCACATCTTGAGCACACATCCATAATCATGAACACATCAAAAGGGGAGCTTAGATTCAGTTTGAGGAGGTTTGCACTTCCTTGTTTCCTTATTGTTTAAGTTTTTCTTTTTTGGTTCAATTATGTATGTAGCTTGTTAATTTAGTTGTAGAATTATTTAATATGATTATCATGTTCCTTTACAACTAGATTTTCCTTGCTCACATTCTGGCATGCCCGGTGGGACTCACTTCACAGGTTCCTTTTCATTGTTTTGCTTGCAAACTAACCCTCTAAGCTAATGTGTTTTTGTTGTTTGAGTATGTTTTGCAAGCTCTTATTTTCTTTTGTAGGTTGAAAAGGGCAAGAAGACTATATTCCTTCTATCTTCTTTCTAATTTCTATCTGTTACGCTTCCACGAATATCATTGATACATAAACAAGAAGACTATATTCCTTCTATCTTCTTTCTACTTTCTCTCTATTACCCATTTGTTGAAATATGGTGTATATCACTGGGACCATTATTTGTAAAAACATGGGGGGAAGGCACTGTAAACCTATAATAATGCACTCTTACTAACTTTTTTTCATTTTTTTTACAGGTCTACGGGTTAGCCATCTAGTTTGGTAAGAAAGCACATAATCTTTTAATTAAAAAAAATTCTCATTTCACTTTTTGGTGTTTAAAAAGAACAGTGTATGCACTCACATCATTTCACACTTGGTTTTGGGTTTCAAGGTCAACAAAAGTCAAATTCAACAAAAGTCAAAAGTCAACAAAAGTCAAAGTCAACAAAATTCAAAGTCAACAAAAGTCAAAAGTCAACAAAAGTAAAAAATTCAACATTTTTTTGGGCTTAAAATGAACATGCACAAAATCTCGAATGCTTTAAAGATACGAACAATCAAACATCTGATTTTGGGTTTAAAACTGAACAATCAAATCACACATCTTATTTTTGGATCTTAAAATTGAACTAACTATCAAACAGTTCGCTTTTTGGGTTTTAAAACTCGACAAAGAAATCACACATTTCCTCTTGGGTTTAAAATCGAACAATCAAACAAACTCAATCTTGAATGCATAGAGACAAATTGAATAAGGCAAATAATATCTCACTTTGGTGCTCATAAAAAGAACAAACTTGCGAGTTCATTTCAATTTTAGATCAAACACACATTGGTTAACTTATCAAAAATCAATTGCGTGTCTGATGTGTTTGGTGCACTTGCACAAACTTTTGTAGAGCGCAACCTCACTTCACGCACTATCCTCTCCCATTGGCTTTCGTGGTCGTTGGTGCAAGAGAAAGGTGATTGTGAATGTTCGATCTTTTTCTAAATCTTCTTAGAGGGGCCTGCCCAGAAGAAGCATGAGTCCTTCTGGAGAAATGAACCCAAACCGGTAAATCCTTTAGCCGGTATAGAAATAAGGTGGACTTAAAGGTCTGTCTATATCCCTTCAAGCTCAGGCGGGTCGTGTTCAATGGTAGTCCATACTGAGTGAATATCCTCAACATACTGGCATGTTTGAACTAGGCTCTTAAGTGATTCACACCGTACAAACCAATTGTAGGGACACCACGAGAATACTAGCAACTCATAAATCTAGCAACCTACCTGATCAATCCCCGAAAGCTTGATAATCGACTGGGCAAGGAAGATAGTAACTTCCCTGATAAATTTGCACATTCGTGCCACCCTGAGCATTTGGAGTCGGATAATATGACATCATGGAGCCATTGTGTTCTTGATGGTGGTCGTATTCTGATTAGCTCTTGTGTGTGTGCGTATGTATACGGACAAAGGTTTTCAAGCTCACTGCATCCTTAAGGTAGAAAGTGCTTTTATGTGTCTTTAGTGTTACAAACCTTGTGCAAAAAAATTCTCGAACATACACAAGCCTGGAAGTTTTGAAAGTCCTTTTGCCAAAGAGATCGACATTTTATGCTTCTTGCAAGGTTGCTTTTCCTCTTGCCAGATTATTTTCTCCAAATCGTCAAGATCATCTTTTATTCCAAAAAACATTCCAAGGCACACTTTTCATAGTCACTGCCTCATCTTAAGTAGTATCAGATTGAGCTCATGTCCTATTCCATCAAACACAAGAAAGTGATGCCAAGCCTCCATATCACCAAGTTGTACACCCAAGCCTCCAAATATTTTCATCCTAGGTTCATAATTATGTCCTTACTCTCTTCTAACATCAGTTTCTTCTAGTGTCATTGGGTCCTTCTAGTAGAGCTATCTCTTCCGATCCTCCATCCTTTCCATCTTCTTCCAAGTCAGTCCTTCTTCCAGTCCTAAGATAAAGATGAATCCTAATCTAAACTTCAATCTTCTATCTGTCTTCATCCTTTCTTCCTATCCAACTCATCTGCATCATCATGTCACAACTCTTTTATAAGGAGTTTGGTTGTACCACCCCTTTTCTGACTTTATCCCATTTCGATGATGATGATATGGTTGATCATGACACATATATTGAAAATCTTCGCAAGCTCACACCTACATCCTATCCCAATGATGAAGGTCTTGTTGATCATGACACATATATTGAAAGCCTTAGCAAACTTGCACCTGCATCCTATTCTGATGATGATGATATGGTTGATCATGATGCATACTTTGAAAATCTTAACAAGTTTGGTCCAAGCATCTCCCAAAATCTAGTTATTCCTCCGCACTACCCCATCATGTCTTCATGCATATACACTAGCACTCCTTATCCTACCTTTGACAAGGGAAATCCATCTTATCCTTCATCCACATCTCCTTCCTATACATTCATGCCTCCATCTTATCCCACAGTCATATCCCACCCTCCGTCTTTTCACAACAACACTACTAGCTACCTCCCTAATCCCAATCCACCATCTCATTATCCTCCAACCCATGTTCAAATCCCTAATCCTAGTCCTCCATTTCCTCCAAATCATCACCATGGTCCCCATGCTATTGCTAATCTACCATCCACTCTATCTTACCCATCTACCCCATCTTATCCCACTCTACCATCTCCCATTCCTACCTACATTAACACAAATCCGCTTCCCCAATCCACCTACCTACCTCAATCCACTTCATATTCCATCCCCCAGTCCATCCCTCCTCTCCCATCAGTTAGTCAATCTTGTTCACAAGCTACCTCCATGCCTACCTATGTGAACTATTTAACCATACCATCTCCTACATCCAACTCTACCCCATCATTCAACCATACAAGTTCACAAACCATTGCCACACCTACCTATGTGAACTATCTAGCTATACCATCTCCTACATCCATCTCTACACCATTATTCAATCATACAAGTTCACAAAACATTACCACATCTTCATCTGTGGACTATCCTAACTTCCCATCATCTATGCCTGCAAATTCTCCATCTCCGATACATAAGTCTCCAAGGAGTTTCACAAGGAAGCTAGCAGAATTTCCATCTATTCTAGAGTCACGTTATATCACTCCCCCATGGGAAAACACTAGTGATGAAGTCCTTCCATCTCCCACAACCATCATTACGCTTCCATCTCCTGCACCTATCATTTCCCTTCCAAATCCCATAATTATTGATCCTCTTCCACCCCTCACACCCAATATTCCTCTTCCATCTCCCACACCCATCATTCCTCTTCCAGATCTCATACTTTTTGATCCTCTTCCATCTCCCATACCTATGATTTCCCTTCCAGATCTCATACTTTTTGATCCTCTTCCATCTCCTAGCACCATTGAAGTCCCCTCATCCATTGAATTCATCCAATCTTCATCCCCATCTTCTCCTCCTAACACTCTCCACACCCCATCTCATGAACCTCATGCATCCACCCTTCTTCCATCTCTAACAGAATCACCCATTCATCCATCCAACCCATTTGAAGAATCTCCCATTCATCCATCCCCTCCCTTTGCAGAATCCATCCGTCTATCCAACTCATTTAAAGAATCCATCCATATATCCCCCATCACACCATCCACATCAATCCAATTATGTCAAGAACTTGTCCAAAAGCATGTTGAAGTATCCATTGACTTGAATGAAGACTGTATCATTCCCTCCACTCCATATCAAGATCCTAACATCCCACTCCATCCATTACATGATCCATCTCCTCCAACTCTAAATCCATTATTCTATATGAGTCAAGATCCAATCATCCCATCCACTCCACTTCCTCATTCATCCCCTCCTCCATCTCAAGATCCTATCCTTCCATCTACTCCATCTCCAGATCCATTATCCTATCTGAGTCAAGATCCAAGCATCCCATTCACTCCACTTCCTAATTCCTCCAGTCCTCCATATCAAGATCCTACCATTCCATCTCCTCCAACTCTAAATCCATTATCCTATCTGCGTCAAGATCAAAGAATCCCATCCCCTTCACTTCATAAACCTTTATCACCTCCAATTCCATCTATCCCACCACCATTAATCCATCACCTTGGTCCACTCACATTCATCCGCGGTGGTCTACTTAAAACAGAAGAAATCAGTTTCATGTCCACCATTTACACCCCTCTTGATACTGGACTCACATCTTGTTCCCTAAGAAAGAAGTACCCTATCGTAGATCAAATGCTAAAAAAATGGAATTATCAAGGTAAAGGCTTAGGCCTAAATGAGAAAGGTATCGTGGAGCCCATTCAGGTTAAAAGACATCCACGATCTTGTGGTATTGGTTACACACCTAGAGGCCCTTCATCCAAAACTGTTGGTACAACTAAAGCAAAGTTCACGAGTGCTTTCAAACCCTCCATCACATCTTCCTATCATCCCTCTAAAGCATATAATGCCATCCCCCCTCCTCCATCCTTGCAACCCAAGAAAACCTACCATATTCCTCCTTCATCCTCTCAAATTCATTTTGGGCCCCTATGTCTCAAAATCTCATCCCACATCTTATCCCACTCCTTCCTTCATCCATCAATCCCATATAAAAAATCCCACCAGTTACATACTTATATTCCTAATCAGGATCAACAAAGGCACATACCCATACGCTCCATCCACCATCCTACCTCCACCATGTCATCCATATTTCCTTAATCTCATGCAAGTTCTCATATCTCTTCCAATGCTACTCACTATAATTTGGATTCCAAATCATCAATGCATAAAGCTACAGATCCACAATCTAAAGATTGTCATGTTCACTTCCAACGACATGCTCTAGCAAAAGAAAATCCAATCAAAGAATGCACTGCATCCCATAGGCCACAAAGGCCCACCAAAGCAAAAGAAAAAACTATGTGGATCCCAAAGCAAAAAGATGACATGCATCTAAAAGAAAAATTCATTGTGGCATCCAAGGTTACTAATGAAAAAGAAAAAACTATGTGGATCCCAAAGCAAAAAGATGACATGCATCTAAAAGAAAAATTCATTGTGGCATCCAAGGTTACTAAAGAAAAAACAAAAAATATGTGGATCCCAAAGCAAAAAGATGTCATGCATCTAAAATAAAAATCCATTTTGGCATCTGAGGTTACTAATCCTCTAGCTAAGCATTCCTTTCCTCCATCTTCAAAATCTATTTTGGGTCCTTATGTCCCACAACTTCCTACTATGCTTCCTCCATCACATCCACAGGTACCACTCGCTTCACATTAACCCTTCCCACCTCCCTCGCAACATGTGCCAATGTTGATCCTGAGAGCATCCCCCTATCCCACTCACTTTCCATCATTTTATCTGAATACTTTCAACTATCATATCCCTTATCCCACATATCTCCCCCCGCATAACCATCTTATCCCTGCATTTGCATAAGTCACTCATCCCACATAAAGTTGTACCAACATATCGTGATCCACATCAAAAGCAGAAAACCAAAAAAAAAAGCAAAACAAAAATCAAAAGAAGAAAAAAAAAAAGAAGAAAAAAGAAAAATAAAGAGAAATCAATTCGTCCACTGGTGAAAACTTGGCAAACAAGCGCCTTGGATAGGTACCATGATGAAAACCTGGTAAACAAGTGTCATACGTAGTTCCTCCATCCAGTTGCTCTTCACACTTAGGGGCAAGTTCCTTCTGGCCACCAGCCATATCCTATCTTGTCACCATCCATGCTTGTATGTGTCTTCAGTGTTACAAATCTTGTCAAAAAAATTCTCGAACATACACAAGTCTGAAATTTTTGAAAGTCCTTTTTCCAAAGAGATCAACATTTTATGCTTCTTGCGAGGTTTCTTTGCCTCTTGCCAGATTATTTTCTCCAAATCCTCAAGATCATCATTTATTCTGAAAAACATTCCAAGGCACAATTGTCATAGTCACTGCCTCATCTTAAGCAGTATCAGATTGAGCTCATGTCCTATTCCATCAAACACAAGAAAGTGATGCCAAGCCTTCATATCACCAAGTTGTACACCCAAGCCTCCAAATATTTTCATCCTAGGTTCATAATTATGTCCTTACTCTCTTCTAACATCAGTTTCTTCTAGTGTCATCAGGTCCTTCTAGCAGAGCTATCTCTTCCGATCCTCCATCCTTTCCATCTTCCGAGTGTGCATGGTGACAAGTTGGCAATATAAAAATTTATAGGATAAATTTTTTTCAAATAAAAATGACAACTATGTCAAAGAAGTGACAACATGTTGCACTAGCACAAAAATGTACACACAAGTGTCATGTGATACAAAATGATACAAGGACAATGAAAACAAGAAAAATCTCACCATTGCACTTGCAAGGTGTCACGAATAAAAGACTTAACATTATGAGATATAACCACTACCACAAAACTATGAGAGAGGAGATGACACCCAAATAAGGATCAATTACTATCCCATGATTACATCCTCTTGCAACATTAAACAAAGTAAGATGATGAAAATTATCAACCTTGAATCCACTCTAAGATGCATCTAAGAACTCTTATGGCACAGTCTTAGGCTTATGCAAATGTCTTGACCAAAGTGTAAACTCAACCTAGGGTTTGATCTCCAAGTCATGCCAAACATCCTCAAACTACCTAAAATGACATATAACATGAGGAGGACTCTAAAATGACATAAACCAATCAAGAAACTATGAAGCTCTTAGATCCTTGATATCATCTCACACAAGATCACGAAGAAGATCAATTTTAAGGTTTGAGGAGAGAACAAGAGGATCCAATACAATTATAATGGAACAAGGGGTGAAAGGGAAAGGTGATTCAAAATTTCCAATCCCACCAAGACCACTTGAAGAACCCTAAGTTTCCACTGGACAAGGCATTTTTTAACAAAAAATATCCCAAGCTTAGGTGAGAACTAACACAGATCCTAGAAAGAGATCTTACATATTTTCTAACATGAAAGGAGTCCATCTTAAGCCCAAATCAATATATGCTCTATGTTATTATTTCTACTAGTAATTCCATAAAGATAAATTATACATATGATTTACCACATATATAAAGAACACTATATCACTGTCATTATCAATCTCAAGGTATAATATTGTCGATTCAAATTTTATTTATGATTTAGGATTTATCCTACTAGGGGTATGTTGTCTTCTTACATCATCATTGTTGTTATAGAAGTGAGAAAACCAACACGAGGTTTGACTTAAGTAGGCAAGCACCTATACAACACAACTATTTTCTTTCTTCATGTGTGTGGAGATTTAGATCCGATAACAAAAAGTTGTAGATTTACATAGAGAAGAATAAGATGGACAATCCTAGACTTCAAACAAGGAAAACTACATTGTCTATGTTGATTCACCTATCTAATAATTTTAAGATAAATTTTGGAGGGAAAGATCTACAAAGCCTCCTGATCCAAAATCCAAAGTATCAACTGAAAAAAGACACCTACAAGACTTGGGTGTTTATCTCCATAGTTTGACACTTTTAGTACCACATTTTAGCTACATGTTCATCTCTGCTTTCATTTCTAAATATAAATTCTATGTTGAATTATAGTTATGTGTCTTTCTATTTATGTTTAATCTTGTCATTTTTTGTCATTTTAACTAGACGTTACATTTTCATATCAAATTGATCATAATGAACAGACATTCCTTCAAAAGGAACAATTAATAAAAGTGTTCAAATATTCTTTATATCAAAGTTGAGTCTTGTTAGTTTTTACCCAATTAAGGACTAATAAATGTAGAAATAGTAAACAATATCTTAGTTTTAATTTATAGAATAAGGCTCTTATTTATAATAACTAGGTCATCATTGTATTGCATCACATTATATTTATTATTTTATGATAATATAAGAAATCATTTTATTAAGTTTGTGATTAGGTTTTTGATATTTCCAATTAAATTTCTATACTTATGAGTTCTTTCATAAGTCTTGTAATTTTTACCTTATGCAATAATACTTCAAAGGAGATAGAATTTATAAAGTTGTCAGAGGAAAGGTTAGACTTAGAATTTAAGGTAATGACAAATAACTATCAATAGGTTGTAGAAAAGGCTAAATTTAACTTTAAAGCTTTAGTGGACGAGGATACTTGTATGGAAGGGAGCCCCACCTACATAAAAATTGAAGCAAGCATATATCTATGGAATGAAATTTTTGAAAATTAGAAAAACCAAAATTTAAAGTATTTTGTTCCATCACTCAAAATGTTTTTAATGATATGTATAATTTTATGGGATTTGGATGTCCATTGCATGATACTAATCAAAACTTCAATTTCATGTAGGTTTTGTGTGATCAAAATTAAAAAATGTTGTTTAAAGAGGGTCTTCAAAAGAGTTACATTTTAGTATGTGATGAATGATTGATTATGTGATGATTTTGGAAAGAAACATAATTGAGCATGAGAAGGTTGCTTAAAGATTATCAAATATTTTATAAAGTTGATGTGAAATAAATTTGTACATTTAGATGGTCACAATTTAGATCACGTCTAAGTAATATTAGAGAACTCCAACTCAAGTATTTAGAATGACAAAAAGTATGAGAAGGATGTGAAGAATGGTTAACAAGAGTTGCATATATGTATGATGTGTACTTGTACATCAAATACCTATAAGAAATTTTATGAATTGTGGAGGTCAAGTTCTGCCCAAGAAAACCCCTATTAATATAGCTCTATGATTTTGAGAGATAATGTGAGAGTACTAAATGAACATGTAGTAAGCCTACAATAATGTTAGAAGTAGGCAAATGCAAAATAGATTGTGTTTTATGTTGGTGTGAATGTGATTTTATCTCAGTCACATGACTTAAGTTTATTGAAGTGACATTCTAGTTTATATATCCCATTAATAGATATTAGTCACTTAGTATTTGATGTTGTGCAAAGTGCATATAATTTTGATTGTAGCTTGTTAATTCATACCTCAACATGTCTTTGTTATTTATACGAAGTGTTTGTACATTTCATATTGTCTCAATTTCATTATTCACTCATTGGTGAAATAGCTTCTCCGTATTTCTTCTTTACATTACGAAGGTTACATGATTTGCAGGTTGTTGTTCCTGGGTGACACAAGCATGGTATGAGAACGGGCAACTTGGCTAACCCTTCCTTGATAAGATTTTTCACCATTTTTCATCTTTGAAGTCCAAGCTGGTTGGTTTTGTTTGATTGATGATGGATGTACCATTTTTATTTGGTGCATGCTTTTTTTCGTTCATTTGGTTCCTTGCATGTACAGGCCCATTGATCGGGCTCTTTTGGCACAAGGATTTTACAATACGCAAGATTGAGTGCAGGGTTCTTATTTTAGGCTCGTGGTGTTTGGGAGCTGGCTTTAGACCTGTCAAAACACTCGTAGCCTGGTGTGCTCCAGTTCTTGTGTTGCCGCAACTTGCAGTCTCCCTATCTATTGTGTTTCGGAGGCAGTGACGAAGGACATATGTGAAGATCTTCACGAGCTCTTCTCCCTCATTGAAAGGCTTTTTTTTTAAAACTTCCACTGGTTATGGTCGCATGGTGGATTGAGGGCCAGATCTTGTTAAGTGCTCATGTTCTCATAAGGGTTTCCTGATATAGGCCTTTTATCCGAATTTACATACCTTTTGCAAATGAATGTATTTTTCGACAAATAAGATATCATAAAAAGACTACTTCAACGAACTTCTTGTGGTCCAAATATTTTTTGAAAACTTTTCCATTTTAAACTATTTTTCTGGTAGTTCTCTCGCCCACTTGAAGGGCTTACTTTTTTGACCTTCCACTGGTCACGGTTGCTGGATTGAGGGTCGGATCTTGTTAAACGCACATGTGCTTATAAGGGTCTCCTAATACAGGTCTTTTTTTCTTCAAATTTACATACCTTGTGCAAATGAATGCATTTTTCGACAAACAAGATATCATAAAAAACTCTACTTCAACGAACTTCTTATGGTCCAAATTTTTTTTTAAAACATTTCCATTTTTAGTTGTTTTCCTCGTAGTACTCTCAGACCACTTGCAGGGCTTACTTTTCTAACCTTCCACCAGTCATAGTTGTAGACGCCTAAAAATATCCAAAAGTAGAAAAAAATATCCAAAAGCAGAAAAAAATATCCAAAAAGCCACAAAGGCCCATCAAGCAAAAAGAGAATAAAAAAACTATGTGGATTCCAAGTCTCTCATTGAAGAAATTCATTCAAAAGAACCACAAAGAAAAGAAAAAAACAAAACCTTGTAGATTCCCAAGTCACTTATAGAAGGCTTGAATCTTAAAGAAAAATCAAAATTAGCATCTACGTTTGCTATTCCAAAGGATTCCTCCAATCCTTCACCTAAACATTTTCCACCTTCCAAATCTATTTTGGGTCCCTATCTCAAATTCCAATATCTTAAATTCTCCATCACTTCCTTCCTCCATTTTGGGTCCTTATGTCCCAAAAATCTTTATCCTTTACTCCATCGAAAGCTAAAACTTCAAAATCCACTTTTTCTTCATCACTCCACAACCCTTCAAGGTGTGTACCAATGTTGATCTTTCCAACCTTTCCATCCTCCCCTACACAAATCTTTCAACACCTCATCCATTATCCAATTCCTATGTTCAATCCTTTCATCCTTCTTATCCAATCTTTTTCATAAATCATTACCATCATCTACCTTATCATCCATTTCATCTCCTTTTACCATCACCATTTCAATATCTTTGAGCAAACCTTCAATAGTCATGGTCCTTTATAGAACATCTTTCAAGGGTACTATCCAAAGAACAAGATGCTTGAGTCCTTCTTCCATATTCTCTCACGCATCCATTATTTTCAAAAAAAAGTCAATAAAAAAGAAAGAAGAAAAAAAGAGAAATAATTCATCAGGTATGGTGAAAACTACTTCTTGTGGTGCTTTGGGCAAGCACCATGATGAAAACCTGATGAACAAGCATTGTGTGTGATCGACCATCCTCTTGCACTATACAATTGGGAGCATGTTTCATCCATGCTATCTTATCCACCATATCGTGTAATATTTGTCATCCTTCATTATCCCTCATTTATCCTATCTACATCCATATCTCATTTTCCATCTTTGATCTTGACAAGGTCAAGCATCCGCATAAACATTACTCATCTTATATGCTTTAGTTTATCCATATCCTTTAGTCCATATCCATTATTTTATCCACTTCTTGCTTCCATCAACCATTATCATATTTTATCTTTCTTATCCTATTCATATCTTATCTCCATCCTATCCAAATTGACCATTTTATCTTGATCAAAACTAAGGACATAAAACAAAACATGTTTCAACAATATTTTGACATGTTTATTCCTTTGGACCACATGCCTTTCAATGCACCAAGCCATCACCATGCATTGTCATATTTAGTTCCTTATCTTGGATACACATGCAATCCCATCAAAACATAGTCCTTGAAATCACATAAGCTACCTCCATCTTTTTCTTATGTATCTCTAGCTCATCATTTCATTCATCCTCTCATAATGCCTTATGCCTTGTTAGACATTAGGGGCAAATAAATACATCTTGCTTGAGAATAAATAAATAAGTGATAAAAAAATTCAAAAATTCACAAAAAAAATTAAGTTCCAAAAAATTGAAAGATTTAAAATTTAAAAAATAAATTTTTTTCTAAAAAAAAAAAAACTTCTAAAATCGAAAACAATCAAATAAATTGTCTTGGAGACAAACATCTTGAACAAACACAATCAAATGTCAAGCTTCATAAATCACGAATCAATAGATAAGCTATCAAGCTAGCTTGCAATCATTTGATCAATTGCCTAATCAACATGAGTAGTCTTTATCAACAATCAATTGTCTTATACAGGGTGAATCCTTCTCGAAACCAGACACTATCATGTGTCTTATACAGGATGAATCCTTCCTAAAACTAGACACATCAATCATTATCAATCTATCAAAAACACTTAATCTTTGGTAAGAGATCTACATGGCTGTTGACTTGTTTGGTCAGTGAGTCTTATCTTTTGTTTGATTTTACCTTTTTCTTTATCTTTGGTAACATGTTTTCTATGTTTCTCAAGGATGTCTTTGACTAGAGAAGATATTATGGTAGATGGTCACTTGATGCTTTTTTTTTGGAATTTTTTTTAGTAACATGATGAATCATCTCATAACAAGACCATCTAAGAATCATCGAGGACATATGAGTCCAGTGTGAACATGGGCATTCCTTACTTACAAATTGTATGCAAGTCAACATGACTTTATCATACCTTGATGTTTGCATCTAATTGCTATAATAAGCTCATGTATAAGAGCATGATGTGCACTTGTACATTAAATACCTTTAAGACATTTTTTGAATTGTGGAAGTCAAGTTCTCCCCAAGAAAACCCTTATTAATATAGCTCTATGATTTTCAGAGAAGATGTGAGAGTACTAAATGAAGATGTGAGAGTACTAAATGAACATGTAGTAAGACTACAATAATGTTAGAAGTAGGCAAATGCAAAATAGATTATGTTCTATGTTGGTGTGAATGTGATCTTATCTCAGTCACATGACTTAAGTTTGTGACTGACTTAATTTTATTGAAGTGACATTCTAGTTTATCTTGATAATGGGGATATATCCCATTAATAGATATTAGTCACTAAGTATTTGATGTTGTGCAAAGTGCATTTAACTTTGGTTGCAGTATGTTAGTTCATACCTCAACATGTGTTTGTTATTGATATGAAGTGTTTGTACATTTTATATTGTCTCAATTTCATTATTATCTCACTGGTGAAATAACTTCTTCATCTTTCTTCTTTACATTATGAAGGTTACATGATTTGCAGGTTCTTGTTCCTAGGTGAGACAACCATGGTATGAGAACGTGCAACTTGGCTACCCCTTCCTTGCTAAGATATTTCATTAATTTTTATCTTTGAGGTCCAAGCTAGTTGGTTTTGTTTGATTGACAATGAATGTACCATTTTCATTTGGTGCATGCATTTTTTCATTCATTTGGTTCCTCGCATGTACAAGCCCATTGATCGATCTCTTTTGGCACATGGATTTTATAATTCCCAAGATTGAGTGCATGGTTCTTATCTTAGGCTCATGGTATTTGGGAGGTGGTTTTAGACTTGCCAGACACTCTAAGGGCCCGTTTGGTGCATGGAATTAATTTATCCAGAATAGACCTTTTCTAGAATAAGGACCTATTCTTGGATTAATTAATCCTGAAAACGAAAAGTGGAATAAGCTATTCTGAGTTTGGATCCCATAATGTGGAATTGGAATAAGGATTATTTTTTCATTTTTAAAATTAATTTGAACAATATGTATTTTTAACTTGTGTACACACATACACATATACACACATATGTACACACATACACATATACACACATGTGTGTATATATACACATATATACAAACATGTGTGTGTATATACACACACGTGTGTGTACACACATATATGTGTATACACACATGTGTATGTATATACACACATATATGTGTATATACACACATATATGTGTATATACACACACATATATGTGTATACACACATGTGTGTGTATATACATGTGTACACACACGTGTGTGTATATACACATATATGTGTGTAGACACACATGTGTGTGTATACATACACATGTGTGTGTATACATACACATATATACACACATGTGTATACACACACATGTGTGCATATACACACACATATATATACACACCTGTGTGTATATACACACATGTGTGTATATATACATACCAAGATTAAAATTAAAAAAAAAAGATTAAAAAAAAAATTTAAAATAGCTTATTCTCGAATAAGAAATGAATTCCATGTTTTGTTTAGAATTAACTAATGCAAGCATTGGCCCAAAAATGGGGATTAATTTCTAATTCGGGAATTCAAAAAATGGTTCCAAATTGTGAATTAATTTATTCTCGGATTAAATAATGCCTATTCCAGATTAATACCAGGCACCAAACGGGCCCTAAGTGTGCTCCAGTTCTTGCGTTACCCTCCATTACAATTTCCATACTTCATTTTGGCACGGTTAAATTGTATGGCAGTTGACTATAGTATTTGGAGATCTGACAACCTTGATTTTGCAATGGGTGTACAATTGTGATATGTTTTGCTTCGTGCAAAGAGAGTTAGGAGTGTTGCCGCAACTTGCAGTCTCCCTATCTGTTGTGTTTGGGAGGCAATGACAAAGGACCTTCGTGAAGATCTTCACGGGTTCTTCTCCCTCATTTTTATTTTATTTTGACCTTCCAATGGTTATGGTCGCATGGTGGATTGAGGGACAAATTTTGTTAAGCACCTATTTTTCCAAATTTACATACCTTTTGCAAATGAATGCATTTTTCGACAAACAAGATATCATAAAAATGCTACTTTAATGAACTTCTTGTGGTCCAAATAATTTTTAAAAACTTTTCTATTTTTAACTATTTTTCTAGTAGTTCTCTCACCCACTTGAAGGGCTTACTTTTTTGACCTTCCACTGGTCATGGTCGCATGGTGGATCGAGGGCCGGATCTTGTTAAACACACATGGGCTCATAAGGGTCTCCTAATACAAGTCTTTTTTTTTTCTTCCAAATTTACATACCTTTTGCAAATGAATGCATTTTTTGACAAACAAGATATCATAAAAAACTCTACTTCAACGAACTTCTTATGGTCCAAATTTTTTTTAAAAACATTTCTATTTCTAGTTGTTTTCCTTGTAGTACTCTCAGCCCACTTGAAGGGCTTACTTTTCTAACCTTCCACTGGTCATGGTTGTAGACACCTAAAAATATCCAAAAGTAGAAAAAATATCCAAAAGCAGAAAAAAATATCCAAAAAGCCACAAAGGCCCATCAAGCAAAAAGAGAATAAAAAAACTATGTGGATTCCTAAGTCTCTCATTGAAGAAATTCATTCAAAAGAACCACAAAGAAAATAAAAAAACAAAAATCTTGTGGATTCCCAAGTCACTTATAGAGGTCTTGAATCTTAAAGAAAAATCAAAATTAGCATCCACATTTTCTATTCCAAAGGATTCCTCCAATCCTTGACCTAAACATTTTCCACCTTCCAAATCTATTTTGGGTCCCTATCTCAAATTCCAATATCTTAAATTCTCCATCACTTCCTTCCTCCATTTTGGGTCCTTATGTCCCAAAATCTTTATCCTTTACTCCATCGAAAGCTAAAACTTCAAAATCCACTTTTTCTTCATCACACCACAACCCTTCAAGGTGTGTACCAATGTTGATCTTTCCAACCTTTCCATCCTCCCCTACACAAATCTTTCAACACCTCATCCATTATCCAACTCCTATGTTCTATCCTTTCATCCTTCTTATCCAATCTTTTTCATAAATCATTACCACCATCTACCTTATCATCCATTTCATCTCCTTTTACCATCACCATATCAATATCTTTGAGCAAACCTTCAATAATCATGGTCCTTTATAGAACATATTTTAAGGGTACTATCCAAAGAACAAGATGCTTGAGTCCTTCCATACTCTCTCATGCATCCATTATTTTCAAAAAAAAGTCAATAAAAAAAAAGAATAAAAAAGAGAAATAATCCATGAGGTATGGTGAAAACCACTTCTTGTGGTGCTTTGGGAAAGTACCATGATGAAAACCCGATGAACAAGCATTGTGTGTGATCCACCATCCTCTTGCACTATACAATTGGGAGCATGTTTCATCCATGCTATCTTATCCACCATATCGTGTAATATTTGTCATCCTTCATTATCCCTCATTTATCCTATCTACATCCATAATTCATTTTCCATCTTTGATCTTGACAAGGTCAAGCATCTGCATAAACATTACTCATCTTATATGCTTCAATTTATCCATATCCTTTAGTCCATATCCATTATTTTATCCACTTCTTGCTTCCATCAACCATTATCATATTTTATCTTTCTTATCCTATTCATATCCTATCTCCATCCTATCCAAATTGACCCTTTTATCTTGATCAAAACTAAGGACATAAAATAAAACATGTTTCAAAAATCTTTTGACATGTTGGTTACTTTGGACCACATGCCTTTCAATGCACCAAGCCATCACCATGCATTGCCATATTTAGTCCCTTATCTTGGATAAACATGCAATCCCATCAAAACATAGTCCTTGAAATCGCATAAGCTACCTCCATCCTTTTCTTATGTATCTCTAGCTCATCATTTCATTCATCCTCTCATAACGCCTTGTGCATTAGACATTAGGGGCAAATAAATACATCTTTCTTGAGAATAAATCAATAAGTGATAAAAGAAATTCAAAAATTCAAAAACCAATTAAAATCCAAAAAAATAAAAACATTTTCCAAAAAATTTAAAAATTTAAAATAAATTTTTTTTCCTAAAAATCCAAAAAATAAAACTTTTAAAATCCAAAACGATCAAATAAATTGTGTTGGAGACAAACATCTTGAACAAACACAATCAAATGTCAAGCTTCATAAATCATGAAACAATAGATAAGCTATCAAGCTAGCTTGCAATCATTTGATCAATTGCCTAATCAACGTGAGTAGTCTTTATCAACAATCAATTGTCTTATACGGGGTGAATCCTTCCTGAAACCAGACACTATCACGATCTATCATGTGTCTTATACAGAATGAATCCTTCCTAAAACTAGACACATCAATCATTATCAATCTATCAAAAACACTTAATCTTTGGTAAGAGATCTACATGGCTGTTGACTTGTTTGGTAAGTGAGTCTTATCTTTTGTTTGATTTTACCTGTTTCTTTATCTTTGGTAACATGCTTTCTATGTTTCTCAAGGATGTCTTTGACTAGATAAGCTATTGTAGATGGTCACTTGATGCTTTTTTTGTGGAATTTTTTTTAGTAAAATGATGACTCATCTGAGAACATGACCATCTAAGAATCATCGAGGACATATGATTCCAGTGTGAACATGGGCATTCTTTACTTGCAAATGGTATGCAAGTCAGCATGACTTTATCATACGTTGATGCTTGCATCTAATTGCTATAATAAGCTCATATAAGAGCATGATGTGCACTTGTAGATCAAATACATTTAGGACATTCTTTGAATTGTGGAAGTCAAGTTCTCCCCTAGAAAACCCTTATTAATATAGCTCTATGATTTTCAGAGAAGATGTGAGAGTACTAAATGAACATGTAGTAAGACTACAATAATGTTAGAAGTAGGAAAATGCAAAATAGATTCTTTTTTATGTTGGTGTGAATGTAATTTTATCTCAGTCACATGACATAATGACATAAGTTTATAAGTTTATTGGAGTGACATTCTAGTGATAATGGGGCTATATCCCATTAATAGATATTAGTCACTTAGTATTTGATGTTGTGAAAAGTACATTTAATTTTGGTTGCAGTGTGTTAGTTCATACCTCAACATGTGTTTGTTATTTATACGAAGTGTTTGTACATTTTATATTGTCTCAATTTTATTATTATCTCACTAGTGAAATAACTTCTTCATATTTCTTCTTTACATTATGAGGGTTACATGATTTGCGGGTTCTTGTTCCTAGGTGAGACAACCATGGTTTTAGAACGTGCAACCTGGCTACCCCTTCCTTGCTAAGTATTTCACCAGTTTTTATCTTTGATGTCCAAGCTAGTTGGTTTTGTTTGATTGACAATGAATGTACCATTTTCATTTGGTTCCTCGCATGTACAAGCCCATTGATCGAGCTCTTTTGGCACATGGATTTTACAATTCCCAAGATTGAGTGCAGGGTTCTTATCTTAGGCTCATGGTATTTGGGAGGTGGTTTTAGACTTGCCAGACACTCTAAGTGTGCTCCAGTTCTTGCGTTACCCTCCATTACAATTTCCATACTTCATTTTTGGCATGGTTAAATTGTATAGTGGTCGACTATACTATTTGGAGATCCCACAACCTTGATTTTGCAATGGGTGTACAATTGTGAAATGTTTTTCCTCGTGTAAAGAGAGTCAAGAGTGTCTGCAGTCTCCCTATCTATTGTGCTTGGGAGGCAATGATGAAGGATCTGCGTGAAGGTCTTCACGAGTTCTTCTCCCTCATTGAAAGGTTTTTTTTTTCTTTGACCTTCCACTGGTTATGGTCGCATGGTAGATTGAGGGCCAGATCTTGTTAAGCGCCTTTTATTTTTTTTCCATATTTACATACCTTTTGCAAATGAATGCAGTTTTTGACAAACAAGATATCATAAAAGGGCTGCTTCAATGAACTTCTTGTGGGCCAAATATTTTATGAAAACTTTTCCATTTTTAACTTTTTTTCTAGCAGTTCTCTCACCCATTTGAAGGGCTTACTTTTTTTTTACCTTCTACTAGTCACGGTCACATGGTGGATTGAGGGTTGAATCTTGTTAAGCATGCATGTGTTCATAAGGGTCTCCTAATATAGGCCTTTTTTTTTTTTCAAATTTGCATACCTTTTGCAATTGAATGCATTTTTTGACAAACAAGATATCATCAAACAACTACTTCAACAAACTTCTTGTGGTCCAATTATTTTTTGAAAACTTTTCCATTTTTAACTATTTTCTAGTAGTTCTCTCAGCCCACTTGAAGGGCTTACTTTTCTTACCTTCCATTGGTCATAGTTGTAGACACCTAAAAATGTCCAAAAGTAGAAATAAATATCCAAAAGCAAAGAAAAATATCCAAAAAGACACAAAGGCCCATCAAGAAAAAAGAGAAATAAAAAACTATGTGGATTAATTTTTTGACCTTCCACAGGTTATGGTCGCATGGTAGATTGAGGGCCAGATCTTGTTTACTAGTGTGCGTGTGCTCATAGGGGTCTCCTAATATAGGCCTCTTTTCAAAATTTACATACCTTTTGCAAATGAATGCTTTTTCAACAAACAAGTGTATAGTCAAAAAATGGAAGTACATCCATTATAGACTAGTTTAGTCTTCCGAGTAAGTGGTTTGGGGTCATGTCAAGTGCCTTGAATGGGTCTCTGACTTGGATTTGGCTTTTTCCCCTGTTCTGCCCCATTTCCCACTTTTCTCCAGCCTGTTTCTGGCACCCTAAACTGCAAATTGGGATTTTTGACCTCAGGGTCAAAATTGACCTTTTTGGGTCAAGGTCAACCTCGACCTTGACCTAGGTCACAATCGACCTTTTTCTAGCCCAAGGTCCACATTTCAAGTTTCTGGGGTTTCCAGATATCGGGCTTCAGAAAGAATTAATTCCCGCTTCCGAGTCAGTTGTTTTGGGTTCTGAAACGATGACTCTTGAAATTATATTTAATATAGGTAATCTTCTAGGGATATAGGTCTAATTGAAATTTAATTCTCCTATGTAGGCCTCTCTAGAAGATTGTGCCCTAGATTCATATATAAGGAAGCTTTCTCCTCTAATTTTCTCAAACAATCCAAGATGCAAGAAGCAATTCCATCCATCCGAATTCTATGCATGATCTATTGAAGCAAGCATCTACTATCAAGCATTCAATTCATCAAGGAGATCCATTGGTAGCCATTGAAGGATTCAAGCTCTATGAAGACCTCTTGTTGAAGATTTCTCCATCCATATTCCTCCAAGCCTCCTCCTATTCAAAGATCCATTCAAGATTGGTGTTGAAGATCTACAAGAAATTAATTTGAGACGTCCTACATCCTACATCCTACATCCTACATCCTACAATCTACATTCTACATTCATTTGGCGCATACATACTTATGGATCCATAGATTCAAATCCGCCACAAGGGTTTCTATACATTCAAGATGAATTTGTTTATTTACTTTGTTTGTTCTATGCAATTTCAATTATACTTTAAGGTTAATTCCAAAACTGGGGTTTGACCAAGGAAAACCCCTCCCCCCAACAAACAAACCATTTTTCTTGCAGGGACAAGTTTAGAACAATGATTTGGAGTGCAGATTCGGATACCCTTTTCGGCAAACTATTGGGATCCGAAAATAGATTTTCTGTCAGAGATTTTAGAGGTCAATTCTACCCTAGGCCAGAATTGGAAATTCTGGGTCAATGGTGACATTGACTTGAGGGTCAAAATCAAAACTGTACCAGATCTGAAAAATATTTATAGGGTTTGTCCGTCTCTTTGTTTCTATTCCAGATCCGGTTGCAAATTTCCCAGAAACTGAGTGCAAACCCCCGAAAACAACATTCTTCAGATCTATAACATTTCGAGGTTAGTACTTTTCTTCAATTCATTTCAATTAAAGTTTCTAATCTTCCTAAATCTATTTCACACATTCTCTTTTATAAAATGGAATTTAAGATCTTCTTTATTCTTAATCCCAATCGATTGATTCATTTATGCATTGATCCTTCCTTTGGGGTTAATCAATTTGGATCCTTCCTTTGGGTATTTGAGGTTAAAAGAAACACCTTATCTTCCCCACAAATTTCTTATACATTACATATTACCCCTTACATTTCAATAAACATTCTAATTTCAAATGTAACAACGATTTTATACCTTACATTTAAGTAACCAAATCTTATTTCTTACACCACATTTTTATATGTTACATTTTGGTGAACCCGCGATAGACAACTCTTTCTTTTTGGTGTTAGATTTACATTTTTATGTTAGATCTTGCATGCATATTAGATTAGCTTTCTTTTATGTTCTTGCAATTACATTTCAAAAATTAGAAATCAAAATCTTGTTTTTCCTAAATTAGTTCATTTGCATTGCATTGGTATGAGCTTTACTACTTCTAGTCCTACTTATAGTATCCCAGTTAGGAGAAGTTGTAGACTTATGGGTTCCTTTGATCTTGAGTCTTCCTCTCCTTTCCTTAGGATCTTGGATGAAAATTTGATCACTCATGATTCCAACCCTTCTATGGAGCATAACTCTTCTGACTCATCTCATGATGAGGATGATGCTTTAAGAGTTCCTCCTGAACAAGTCCAAAAACTCTCAATAGAACTTGATAAAATGGGAAATTGGCTTATTCAAGAAAACCATAATCAAGATTCCATCCAAGCTATATAGGCTCTTAAGAAAGTCCTTCGTGATAGTGATCAAGGTGTTAATCTCTTGCGTGATATCACTCATTTTGTGCATTTGAATGTTAAACCCTTAGCTCAAGAGCCTCAAGATCTAGGATTCACTCCTCCTATCACTAGTGAGGAACCTTCTTCCATTCCTTTACCTAGAATTCCTACTTATACTCCTCCCTTAATGACTACATCTCTCCTAATTTCATCTATTCCTGTGAGTGTTCCACCGGTATCTCTACCTACCTCACAACCTTCAAATCATAGTGTTCCTTTTACTTATTCCAATCCCCTTCCAACTGTGGTTCCAAGTGTTCCACTGCTTTTCTCTTCCATTCCTGTCACTTCCTACACTTTTCCTAGTGTTCCTAATATTTCTATGCCACCTATTTCTTCTAATGATTCCAAAATCATTAGTTAGGCTCAAACTATGTCATCTTTACAACAACAACTTGTATCTTTAACCCAATCCAAGTTTAGCATTCCTACATTTGACATGGGTAGTCCTTTATCCTTAGACATTATTCGTGCTACTGTCCCTCAACAAGCCAATATGCCTCATCTTGAGAATTACAATGCTAAAGGAGATCATGTTACTCATGTTAAAACATTACAAATCCTTTGTAGTGATTATGCTCACGACCATAGGATTTTAGCTAAGTTGTTTGCTAGAACTTTTCGTGATAAGGCTTTGCAATGGTATTTTTCTTTACCTCCTTATTCTATTGATTCTTTTCCTAAACTCGCTAATACCTTTATCTAAAAATTTCAAAATAACATTGGTCCACAAGTTTCCTTAACTGATTTAATGCATTGTAAACAAAACATTAAGGAAAAATTGACTGATTTTATTGGTAGATTTAAGCATTTGTATGCTCAGATTTCTTATCCTGTTCCTGATATTGATATTCAACATATGTTTATTTCAAATTTACAAAAGGATATTAGAGATAAGATTCTGCTTACTGAATTTATCTCTTTTCAACAACTTTGTACAACACTTCATCATTATCAATTACAAGTGAGTCAATTTGAGAGAAACACTCCAATGGCTCTTGTTCCAGTTGATAAGAGTGACACTGCTCCTAATCCTAATAATTTTCAGAAACCTAATAACTATGTCAAGATCAATAAACAGACAAATACAGTTGCTGATCAAGTTGTTGTTGCATCCAACAATGCCACTTCTGCATCCACTACTTTTCGTATGAATCGTACGTTTACTTCTCTCTCTGAATCTTTACATTCTATTTTGAGTAGGTTTTCAAGTGCTAATATGATTACCTTGCCTCCTATTCGACCTCTCCTTCCTACTACAATGGCATCAAAATCCTTTGATCCTAAATATTTTTGTCAATACCATCGACAGAATGGCTATGATACTGAAAAATGTTATTCTTTAAAGCATAAGGTTCAAGACTTAATCGATTCTAATGCTCTATCTGTTGATAAATTTGATAGTAGTGGAAACAAATATGTCTCTCCTCCTAATCAAAACCTTCAAATCTATACGAATCCGTTACCTACACTTGATACTAATAGCATCGCTCAACCATATTCTCTGGATATTGTTTACGATTCAAAGATGGATGATCTCAATCACATTGTTAATCATGTGGAGTGTGCTGTTTCATCTCAACTTAGTGTTCAAGATCCTTCACCTCCACTTCAACTTCAAGTTCTACCTAAACCTCAGAAACAGACTAAGGATAAACAACCTAGGGAACTATCAATCACCTTTGATGATTTTGAGACTATTCAGGCTTCTGATGGTCCCCTTTATATTTATGATAGGATTGCTAAGATACCTATGCATGGTTGTCTTGTTGATCCCACATCTTTAATAAATGTCATTACTAAGGAAAACCTTTTTATGAAAAACCTACAATGTGATTGTTATGATACATCTGATGCATGGATCCAAACTTGTAATGGTTTTCTCTATCCCTCACTTTTTTCTATTAAATTGCCTGTTGAACTCTGTGGTAAAGTTGTAGATACTACCTTCATTGTCGTTCCTACCTCTAATCAATTTAAAGTCAAATTTGGTTTGCCTTGGATAACTGCTATGCATGTCGTTTCTTCTCCTATTCATAAATGTATTAAGTTCATTCATAATGGAGAATTAAAAATGATTAATCATAGTTTGTATCAACCTTTTGGCCTAGAGATTGTGCTACTCTTGATTTATTTTTCCCTTCATTACCTAATTCATCTCCTTCTCGCCCTGATAACCTTTTCTATTCATATCAAGCTTATAAACATCGCAAGATTGTCAAGTTAAGCATGCCTCAGATAGATCTTAACCGTGGTCTTCTACCCACTCCTTCTATACCTCCTTTATCCATTACTACTAGCTCTATAACTTAACCTCCCGGTGTCGCTTCTCAACGTACTGTGAATCCTACCAATCCTCCTATAGAACATGTGAAGGAACCAGTTTTTATTCTTCCTAATCCTCAACATGTTTCAAACAAAGGGAAACATAACAAATCTGCTAATGAACTTTGTAAGAAGTGTAGGGCTAATGCTAGGGCCCGTGCCTCTGTTCTTTGAAATTATTCACCTTCTTTTGACCAACCTATGCCTTATGTGTTGGAAGAAGTTAATGTTCATAATGATGTTAAGATGAATGATTATGATGATCCTATTGGCATCTTAGATCCTATTTTAATCAATCTCGATGAGGGGGATACTCTTGATGATCCTATGAATCCTAGTGATGAATATGAGACCATCGATCTTGATACTGATTTGCCTCATATGCTTTCAACTCAATTAATAATTACACCTAGTCTCAAACATTGCGATTCTCAAGAGGATCCTTGTTTGGAACTGGCTATTATTCCTACTGTATTAGATATAGTCCCTCTTGCGAGTAGCCCACCTTCCCTAAATGATATTGGTGCAGGAGCACCCTAAGGTATTTTGCTAGATCTTTGAACATTTTGTCTTGTAGGTTGGTTTGGCCAACCATCCAAGAATAAGGACTAAAATATAAAGTCCCTAGTGTGGTTTTGAAGTGTGGATAGTGTTAGGAAAGGTTAGAGTTGGATGCTGATTGAGTCTAGTTGGTTCTAGGGGTCTAAGACCTAGAAGTCAACTCAAAAGTCAAAGGGTTG
This sequence comes from Thuja plicata, assembly GCA_018584345.1. Classification (NCBI taxonomy): domain Eukaryota; kingdom Viridiplantae; phylum Streptophyta; class Pinopsida; order Cupressales; family Cupressaceae; genus Thuja; species Thuja plicata. The sequence goes on from MU224923.1 coordinate 3,052,879, forward strand.
ACCAAAGTCCCAAAGTGGGAAGATTTTTTAAAATTTTAAATTTTCTTTATTCATTTGAGGTCAATTGGTAAGGTTTGGAACCAATTAGGACACTCAAAATGTGAAAATTTGCATTTTGACAAAAAGTTGTCAAAGTTGTCATGTCAATATTTCCTAGTTTTTAGGAATCGACACTTATGGTGCCCAAATCCTGACTAGAGGGTCTAAACATGTAGGAAAAAGGTATTTAAGGTGTTCCCAACCCTAATATGATAGTTATAGTTCATTGTGTACGGACTGATGTTTGAGAAGAAGGATTTTACACTGTAATTAAGTGACAGAGCCATCATCCACTACTTGATTGGATTGAATGGACTGAATTAATGATTGGATAGTGTTTAAAATGTAGTTTCCAAGTTTTGTGTGGTATTAGTTTGATAGATTAAACTTTTTTGTTAAGCTTTGTTAAATTTATTGTGTTTTGCAAGTTCACTGGCCAGTTTTGGTCCAGTCATGTAAAAGAAGGGTTTCTTTGGTGTTCCCATGGTTCAAACTCCATGAACACTTGGAAACCATTAGAGCCTTGTATATAATTTGTACATATGGCTTGTGGAGTGTGTGTGTGCATGGGAATCTTGAAAACAATTAGGCCCTAGGCGAGTGTTAGACATTTTGGCTAGGGTTCCTGAGTGATGCAGCAACAATAGAGGTTGTAGGGTGATTGGTATGTGCCAATCAATGTTGGAGGAGTGTAGGGGCATGAGGTGAAAACATTTTGATGGAATGAGGAGTTCAAAGGAGTTCACTAGATTGGTGAAAGAAGAACAAGAATCCAGGCCATTCTTTATGCCCTAGAAACCCTTATTTTTAGGGGTTTGGCAAAAGTCCAATGTACGGACAATAGTGAGACCAAAGACCTAGAAAATCATGAAGGGGAAGAAAAACCCACAAAGAATATGGGATTTTTTTCTAGGGTTTTTAAGGGATTCTAGGAGATAAATCACCTTTTTTGTGTTTTGGAGGGCTAATAGGCCTAAAAAGGCTACAAGGCCTAAAAGGCTTGTTTTTAGAACCCATTTGGAAAATGCATGGGGAACTCACAAAATTGAATCCTTAGAGAGGGAATTAGACCTAAGGGGAATTGAGGAAGCAGTACTTAAGAGTTTGACACCATAGGAGGGGTAGATGGTTAGTGGAACCATGAATGAAAGAGAGCTATGGAGAGGAGTATATTGAAGAGTTGAAATTGGTGGAGAGTTCCTAGTGAGTTAGGGGATTAGGAGATTATCCTCTAGATAGGGTAGAGAAGAGACCTTAAGGAAGTCCAGTAGGAGGAATTGGAGAGATCTAGGAGGCTCTAGGAGAAGAGATCCCCATCAAATTGGTATCAGAGCCATTGAAAGGCCAGGGAGTGGCATTGTGCATGTTAGGTTGGAGTGAATCCATAGGTGAGAACATCATGGTAACTAATGCAGAGTTAGCCAAGGATTTGTCATAGAAGCAAATCAAGAATAGGCTTCTTGAAGAAGCAATGGAGGAAATGAAGATCAAGATGGCAAAAGTGGTAGAGACTTCCTGTAAGTTGAGAGAAGAAATGCATGAAGGGATAAACAAAGGAAAGAGAATAGTAGAAGAGGAGATAGAACCAGAGCCTAACCCTCTTCTTCCAGAGGAACCATTCCTCAAAGCAGTCAAGGCATTGAGTGGAAAGGATCTAGAAGTAATACTAGTATTCTTTGGTAAGATGGACACTGAAATGGTTATGGAATGGCTTGAAGGGATGGAGAATCACTTCGAGTGTGATGGGATTACAGAAGCCCAAAAGGTGAAGATATCCAAATCATGGCTAAGAGGGCAAGCACTTACATGGTGGAAGTTCTTGCAGGAAGAAAGAGAGAAAGAGGGTAAGAAGCCAATATCAAATTGGAAAACTATAGTTGCAAAGGTGAAGGAGAATTACCTTCGAGAGGACTATGACATTCAACTGCATAAGAAGAGGCAGAACCTTAGGCAAAAAGACCTAGATGTGCCAGCCTATACAGAGGAGTTTCAAAAACTTTGCCTTAGATCAAGAATTAAGGAGAAAAAGAGCATCAAAGTGGCAAGATACCTAAATGGTTTAAGGTGGAATATTTAGGAGGAACTCAGTCTCTTTACCCTGACTTCCATTCATAGATATTTTCAAATGGCTTTGAAAGTGGAAGAGAAACTAAAAAAAAAACAAGATTCTAGTTCAAGAAATAGGGGAAGGGGTAGATATAACAGAGGTGGCCATAGAGGAGGTTCAAGTGGAAGAGGAAGTGATAGTAGAGGACAAAGTGAATCCAGATATGCGGAGCAAGGACAAGAGACAAATAGTAGAGGTTGATACAATAATAGAGGAAGAAGTTCCTATAACAGTGGCAGAGGAAGATTATGAAGATTTGGGAGAAGCTCTCACTTTTCTTCAATGAAATACTACAATTGTGGACAGTTAGGACACCCTGCATATAGTTTCCCAGATAAGCCAACATATTCACAAGGAGAGAATAAGATAGCTGATGTCCAAGAAGAAGATTATTCTAAACAATCAGAGGTGAGTCTGGATTCAGAGAAAGGATAATATCTAATGTTGAGAAGGATCCTAATTAAGACACCCACCAAAGATGAGCACAAGCAAAGGAGGGCTCTTTTCAGAGTCAAATGCAAGATATTGGGAAAGATATGTAAAGTGATCATTGATTCAGGGTCAACAGATAATGTCATATCTGAGGAGGCAGTGGAGAAGTTGAAGCTCACCAAAATCCCACATGTATGTCCCTATAAAGTTACATGGTTGAATAAGGGTCAAAACATCTTGGTGAAAGAACAAGTGTGGGTAGAGTTTTCTATTGGAAAGTATCAAGATAGGATACTATGTGATGTGTTGCCAATGGATTCTTGCCATCTATTGCTTGGCAGACCAGGCAATATGAAAGATAACCTATCCATAATGGGAAGGATAACAAGTACACCTTCAAGAAAAATGGGGTAACATTCAAGATACAATCCATACTAGAGGAAGACATAGTGGAGAAGGTAGAATCTAGTGCCATATTGATGAATGGGAAAGAATTCCTAAGGGATTTGAAAGATGAAGAAGTTGGTTATGCAATTTTGCTAAAGCCAAAGGAGGAGGAGACTCATAAGAAATCACCTATGCCAAAATAGGTGAGGGAACTATTTGATCAGTTCAAAGACATAATTTGTGAGGGTACACCAGCTTCACTACCACCAAAGAGGGATATAAGTCATCAGATTGACTTCATACTAGGAGCATCCTTGCCAAACAAAGCTGCATACAAGATGACACCAGAGGAAAACAAATTGATAGCCAGGCAGGTGCAAGAGTTGTTGGATCAAGGACTGATTAGGAAAAGCATCAGCCCTTGTGTTGTCCCAGTGGTGTTGGCCCCTAATAAAGGAGGTAAGTAGAGAATGTGTATTGATTCTAGGGTAATAAATAGGATAACTATCAAGTATAGATTTCCAATTCCTAGAATAGAAGACTCGATGGATTGCTTGGGGGTGCTAAGTACTTCTCTAAAATTGATTTGAAGAGTTGGTACTATCAAATTATGATGAAAGAGGGTGATGAGTGGAAGTCTGCATTTAAGACTATAGAGGGGTTGTATGAATGGTTAGTGATTCCCTTTGGGCTTACCAATGCACCAAGCACTTTTATGAGAGTGATGAATGAAGTCTTAAAGGACTATATAGGATTTTTTGTAGTTGTCTATCTAGATGACATCCTGATTTTTAGTAAAACTAAAGAGGATAACATGAAACATTTGGAGTTAGTGTTGAAGAAGTTGCAAGAGGAGAAAATCACCATAAACCTTGAGAAGAGTGAGTTTATGAAAGAAGAGCTAGTCTACCTTGGCTTTGTGGTTTCCAAGGGTGACTTAAAAATGGATAAGGAGAAAGTAAAGGCCATATTGAACTGGCCTACTCCTAAGACAAGGACTAAAGTTAGGAGCTTCCATGGGTTAGCCCAATTCTATAGGAAGTTCATTATGAGATTCAGTGAGATTTGTGCTCCAGTCCTAGAGACTATAAAAGGAGGACTGAAAACAAAGTTTGTGTGGACAAAGGCAGCTAATGATGGATTTGAAAGGTTGAAGAAGGAAGTGGCTACTCAGCCTATATTGTTGTTACCAAGCTTTGACAAACCATTCATTATTGAGTGTGATGCAAGTAGAATTGCAGTAGGAGCTATCTTAAGTCAGGAAGGCAGGCCTATGGCCTTTTTCAGTCAAAGGCTAAATGAGGCTAAGTCTAGGTACTCTTCTTATGACTTGGAGCTATATGCTCTTGTACAAGCCTTAAAGAAGTGGAGGCATTACCTTTTTCCCAAAGAGTTTGTTGTCTTCATAGAAAACCAAGTAGTGACTTATATAAACACTCAAGACAAGCTTAGCTTGAGACACATCAAGTGGATGGAGTTCCTAAAATCTTACACCTTTACCATAAAGCATAAGAACGGGGTGCAAAACAAAGTTGCAGATGCTCTTAGTAGGAGACTACTCACCATCCAAGAGATTCAGTTGCAAAGTAAAGGATTTGAAGGTTTTAAGGACCTATATGAGGGAGATTCATATTTCTCAAAGATATACAAGGTGTGTCAGAATTTTGAGAATCACTTTCATAGTGAGTTTGCAGAGTATACATTGCAGAATGGGTTGCTATTAAAAGGCAAGCAAATTTGTGTTCCAAAAGGCTCAATGAGGGAGAACCTCATACATGAAAATCATAATGGAAGCCTAAGTGGAGACTTTGGATTGAATAAGACATTGGACTTAGTAGAGAGATTGTATTGGTGGCCAAAGATGCAAAAGGAAGTGAGAAGATATGTGGAGCAGTGTGGCATATGTCAGAAGGCTAAAGCTACTTCATCCAATGCAGGACTTTACCAGCCATTACCCATCCCAAGTAGACCTTGGGAGAGCATAAGTATGGACTTCATAGTGGGGTTACCTATAAATCCAACTGGTTTAGATAGTGTATTTGTAGTGGTAGATAGGTTTAGTAAAATTAGCCACTTCATACCATGCAAAACAACACATATTGATACCAGCCATATTGCCTACTTTTTTTTCAAAGAAGTAGTAAGGATTCATGGTCTACCAATGAGAATTGTTTTAGATAGGGATGTGAAGTTCATGGCTTACTTTTGGAAGACTCTATGGAAGAGACTAGGCACAAACTTGTCTCATGGATCTGCCTATCATCCTCAAACGGATGGGCAGACTAAAGTGATCAATAGAGTACTTGGGAACCTACTTAGGTGTTTGACAAAGGAATATGGACAAGGGTGGAAGAAAGTAATACCACATGTAGAATTTGCCTATAATGATAGCACAAAGAGGAATACAGGCAAAAGTCCATTTGAAATTGTGTATGGGGCACATCCAAGGGGTGTGATGGAACTCAGAGACCTCAAAGGATATGAGGGAGTTAGTGGACATGCTAATGACTTTGCCTAATCAATGAGGGAAGTCGTTAAACAGGTAAAGAGGACCTTAATGGAAGCAAATCAGAAGTTAAAGGCAAAAAGAGATGAGGGAAGAAGAGATTTGCAGTTTGAAGTGGGTGAACTAGTGATGGTGTTCCTGAATAAGGAAAGATTACAAAAGGGGATACCTAGTAAGCTACATATGAAAATAATTGGACCTTGCAAGATATTGGCTAAGTATGGGCCTAATGATTATAAGGTGGAGTTTCCCAAGGAGATGTCAATTTATCCAATATTCAATGTGAAAGATTTGATTAGATATAAGGGACTAGAGATGGATGAGTTGCAGTATAGTACATAGGTGCATAAGGACATGGGAGAGTTCAAGACTCTAGAACAAATCAAACCATAAGTAGAGAAGATATTAGATTCAAGGGTGAAGAAGAAGACAAGACACAAAGTCTATATGGAGCATCTGGTGAAGTGGAGTCAGCAACTAGAGTCAAAAGCCACTTGGGTAGATGAGAGTGACTTCAAGAAGCATGGAATCAGTGAGGAGTTCCTGACACCACAAGTACCTTGACTTTCTTTCTGTAGGGGAGGATGGTGCAGGAGAACCCTAAGGTCTTTTGCTAGATATTTGAACATTTTGGATTGTAGGTTGGTTTGGCCAACCATCCAAGAATAAGGAATAAAATATAGAGTCCCTATCATGATTTTAAAATGTGGATAGTGTTAGGAAAGGTTAGGGTTGGATGTTGATTGAGTCTAGTTGATTCTAGGAGTCTAAGACCTAGAAGTCAACTCAAAAGTCAAAGGGTTGACCAAAGTCCCAAAGTGGGAAGATTTTTTAAGGTTTAAACATTATTTAGTTATTTGAGGTCAATTGGTAAGGTTTGGAACCAATTAGGACATTCAAAATGTGAAAATTGGCATTTTGACAAAAAGTTGTCAAAGTTGTCATGACAACTTTTATAGTTGTCATGACAACATTTCTTAGTTTTTAGGAATTGGCACTTATGGTGCCCAAATCCTGACCATAGGGTCTAAACATGTGGGATATAGGTATTTAAGGTGTTCCCAACCCTATTATGATAGTTAGAGTTCATTGTGTACAGACTGATGTTTGAGAAGAAGGATTTTACACTGTAATTAAGTGATAGAGCCATCATCCACCACTTGATTGGATTGAATGGACTGAATTAATGATTGGATAGTGTTTACAATGTAGTTTCCAAGTTCTTTGTGGCATTAGTTTGATAGATTAAACTTTCTGGTTAAGCTTTGATAAATTTAATGTGTTTTGCAAGTTCACTAGCCAGTTTTGGTCTAGTCATGTAAAAGAACGGTTTCTTTGGTGTTCCCATTGTTCAAACTCCATGAACACTTGGAAAAAATTAGAGAGTTGTATATAATTTGTACATATGGGTTGTGGAGTGTGTATGTGTGAAGGGGAAGCTTGAAAACAATCAGGCCCTAGGCGAGTGTTAGACATTCTGGCTAGGGTTCCTGAGCAGTGCAACAACAATAGAGGTTGCAGGGTGATTGGTATGTGAAAATAAATATTATAGGAGTGTAGGGGAATGAGGTGTAGACCTTTTTATGGAAGGAGGATTTTAGAGGAGTTCACTAGATTGGTGAAAGAAGAACAAGAAGCCAAGCCAGTCTTCATGCCCTAGAAACACTTATTTTTAGGGGTTTGGCAAAAGTCCAATGTACGGACAATAGTGAGACCAAAGACCTAGAAAATATTGAAGGGGAAGAAAAACCCACAAAGAATATGGGATTTTTTTCTAGGGTTGTTAAGGGATTCTAGGAGAGAAATCACCTTTTTTGTGTTTTGGAGGGCTAATAGGCCTAAAAAGGCTTGTTTTTAGAATCCGTTTGGAAATGAATGGGGAACTCACAAAATTGAATCCTTAGAGAGGGAATTATACCTAAGGGGAATTTAGGAAGCAATCCTTAAGAGTTTGACACCATAGGAGTGGCAGATGGTTAGTGGAACCATGAATGCAAGAGAGATATGGAGAGGAGCATAGAGAAGAGTTGAAATTGGTGGAGAGTTCCTAGTGAGTTAGGGGATTAGGAGATTATCCTCTAGGTAGGGTAGAGAAGAGACCATAAGGAATTATAGTAGGTCTTGGAGAGAGCTAGGAGGCTCTAGGAGAGGAGCTCCCCATGAGATATAAACCAAGATAGGGAGAGTAGGTGATGCACTTGATTAGCTTATCCTTCGTGGTAGCCATTTTTTTGTTTGCCTGATGTATTGTGCTTCTCTCGTAATGTATTTATTAAATGTTTGTTAGATTCTTTTATACGACCCTTGTTACTTTGTCAGTGCAAGGTGATAAAGGATTCAAACTTCTTGTACAATTTTTCTATATGTATCTTTACTCTGCTATATGTTGTTTTCATTTTATGTTGTACTTGTGGTATTGTTCGTAAATGTTTTCCTTGTGTAGTCCTCTTGGATCTGTGACATGGTAGAAATGATTCTTTTTGGTCTCCATGTTGTGGTCCAAAAAGATTCTTCTTCGTAACTCTTGAGTTTTCTTTCCTCCATTATGATTGTAGTTCTACTTTCTTTGGGGAATAATGTCAATTCATTTGAAATAATATCAGATCTATATATACATATTATCTTATGATCATACTGACCCTATAGTAGGTAGATCTCTTATGTGTTCTTTGTATGTTTATGTGGTATTTCCCTTGATTTGTCTTCTTTTGGGGGCATCTCATAGTAGAAACATAATCAGTGGAGTTGTTTATGTTTCTATTAAATCTATTGCTCCTATTAAAGTGTTAGAAATGACTTTAAAGTGGGGGAATATGCTCTACTCACTTTTTGCACACACGCACTTTCAAAATATTTTCAAACTAAAAACTTTTTGCCTTTATGGATTAAAGAATAATCCTTAAAGCATGGATTTTTACCTTATAGGATCCCTTGATCCCTCCAGTTTCAATTTACAATTTTTTGATCCCTAAAGGTTGAAAGGTGTCCTTAAGACCGGATCTCCCTAATGGGTTGACTAGTGAGTAGCCACACTCACTAGGCAGTTCATCTCCATCTTTCCAGTTGCACTATTTCCTTGTGTTGTTCACAATGGGACATGAGTTCTCATTGGGTGAGGTAATCACACCCTCTCTCTCTTTCTCTTTAACTGGCGATGTCTCTCTTATCGTGATCTTAGGGTTGATAAAGACTTAAGTCCCTGGGGGCTTGACGATCTCTTTTTCCCTTTTGATTTCAATAAGATTATCTTTTCTTCATGATCTCCTTTACCAAAAGTTTGCATTGAGTCCATACTCTTGCTAAAGTGGGGGCTAAATATATAGTCAAAAAATGGAAGCACTTCCATTGTAGACTAGTTTAGCCTTTCGAGTAAGTGGTTTGGGGTCATGTCAAGTGCCTTGAATGGGTCTCTGACTTGGATATGGATTTTTCTCTTATTCTGCCCCATTTCCCACTTTTCTCCAGCATGTTTTTGGCACCCTAAACTGCAAATTGGGATTTTTGACCTTAGGGTCAAAATCAACCTTTTTGGGTCAAGGTCGACCTTGACCTTGACCTAGGTCAAGGTCAACCTCAAACTTGACCTAGGTCAAAATAAACCTTGACCTAGGTCAGAATCGACCTTTTTTTGGCCCAAGGTCTAGATTTCAAGTTTCTGGGGTTTCCAGATATCAAGCTTTGGAAAGAATTAATTCCCACTTCTAGGTCGGCTATTTTGGGTTCTGAAATAATGACTCTTGAAATTATATTTAATATAGGTCCTCTTCTAGGGATATAGGTCTAATTGGAATTTAATTCTCCTATGTAGGCCTCTCTAGAAGATTGTGCCCTAGATTCATATATAAGAAAGCTTTCTCCTCTCATTTTCTCAAACAATCCAAGACGCGAGAAGCAATTCCATCCATCCAAATTCTATGCATGATCTATTGAAGAAAGAATCTACTATCAAGAATTCAAGAATTCAAATACTTTTAAGCATTCAATTCATCAAGGAGATCCATTGGTAGCCATTGAAGTATTCAAGCTTTATGGAGCCCTCTTCTTGAAGATTTCTCCATCCATATTCCTCCAAGCCTCCTCCTATTCAAAGATCCATTCAAGATTGGTGTTGAAGATCTACAAGCAATTGATTTGAGACATCCTACATCCTACATTGTACATTCTACATTGTACATTCATTTGGTGCATACATACTTGTGGATCCATGGATTCGAATCTGCCACAAGGGTTTCTATACATGCAAGGTGAATTTGTTTATTTACTTTGTTTGTTTTATGAAATTTCAATTATACTTTAAGATTAATTCCAAAACTGGGGTTTGACCAAGGCAAACCCCTCCCCCCCAAAAAACAAACCATTTTTCTTGTAGGGATAGGTTCAGAACAACGAGTTGGAGTGCAGATTTAGATACCCTTTTTAGCAAACTATCGAGATCCGAAAACAAATTTTCTGTCAAAGATTTTAGAGGTCGATTCTGCCCTAGTTCAGAATTAGAAATCATTGACACAAGGGTTAAAATTAGAACTGTACCAGATTGGAAAAAGATTTCTGGGTTTTTTTCGTCTCTATGTTTTTATTCCATACCCGGTTGTAGATTTTCTAGAAACTAAGTGCAGACCCCCGAAAATAGCATTCTTTAGATCTATAACATTTCGAGATTAGTACTTTTCTTCAATTCATTTCAATTAAAGTTTCTAATCTTCCTAAATCTATTTCACACATTCTCTTTTGTAAAATGGAATTTAAGATCTTCTTTATTCTTAATTCCAATCGATTGATTCATTTATGCATTGATCCTTCCTTTGGGGTTAATCAATTTGGATCCTTCCTTTGGGTATTTGAGGTTAAAAGGAACATCTTATCTTTCCCACACATTTCTTATACATTACATATTTACCCCTTACATTTCAATAAACATTCTAATTTCAAATGTAACAATGATTTTATACCTTACATTTATGTAACCAAATCCTATTTCTTACACCATATTTTTATATGTTACAACAAGATATCATAAAAAAGCTACTTCAATGAATTTCTTGTGGTCCAAATATTTTTTGAAAACTTTTCTTTTTTAAACTATTTTTCTAATAGTTCTCTCACCCACTTGAAGGACTTACATTTTTTACCTTCCACTGGTCAATGGGTTTGACTTAAACAGAGTTAGGAGTGTTTCCGCAACTTGCATTATCCCTATTTATTGTGTTTGGGAGGCAATGACGAAGGACCTACATGAAGATCTTCATGAGTTCTTCTCCCTCATTGAAAGGTTTTTTTATTTTACCTTCCACTGGTTATGGTCGCATGGTGGAATGGGGGCCAGATGTTAAGCACCTTTTTTTTTCTTCCAAATTTACATACCTTTTGCAAATGAATGCATTTTTTGACAAACAAGATATCATAAAAGGCCACTTCAATGAACTTCTTGTGGTCCAAATATTTTTTGAAAACTTTTCCATTTTTAACAATTTTTTCTAGTAGTTTTCTCACCCACTTGAAGGGCTTACTTTTTTGACCTTCTATTGGTCATGGTCGCATGGTGGATTGAGGGTCAAATCATGTTAAGCATGCATGTGCTCATAGGGGTCTCCTAATATAGGTATTTTTTCTAAATTTGCATACCTTTTGCAAATGAATGCATTTTTTGACAAATAAGATATTACCAAAAAGCTACTTCAATGAACTTGTTGTGGCCCAAATGTTTTTTGAAAACTTTTCCATTTTTAACTATTTTCTAGTAGTTCTCTCAGCCCACTTGAAGGGCATACTTTTCTTACCTTCCATTGGTCATGGTTGTAGACACCTAAAAATGTCCAAAAGTAGAAAGAAATATCCAAATGCAAAGAAAAATATCCAAAAAACCACAAAGGCCCATCAAGCAAAAAGATAAATAAAAAACTATGTGGATTACTCTTTTGACCTTCCACAGGTTATGGTCGCATGGTAAATTGAGGCCCAGATCTTGTTAAGTGTGCTTTTGCTCATAGGGGTATCCTAATATAGGCCTCTTTTCAAAATTTACATACCTTTTGCAAATGAACGCATTTTTTGACAAACAAGATATTATAAAAAAAGCTACTTCAATGAACTTCTTGTGGTCCAAAATGTTTTTGCATACTTTTCCATTTTAAACTGCTTTTCTAGTAGTTTTCTCACCTACTTGAAGGGCTTACATTTTTTACCTTCCACTGGTCATGGTTGAATGGTGGATTGAGGGCCAAATCTTGTTAAATGCACATGTTCTCATAGGGGTCTCCTAATATAGGTATTTTTTTCTTTCAAATTTGCATACCTTTTGCAAATGAATGCATTTTCAATAAGCAAGATATTGTGATATTGCTACCAGGATTCACCTCTATGAGCATCACCTAGATCCAATGAGTGCTAAGTGTTCCATTCATTCTCATGAGAGATGGTTTCGTGTGAACCACTACTCATGAAACATGGGTCAATGAGTTTGACTCAAAAAACTACACAGTTGAATCCTGATAAGAATATCACAATTTTACTTGCTATAGAAAATACCTCCTATTTATCAAACAAGATATCATCAAATAGCTACTTCAACGAACTTCTTGTGGTCCAAATAGGGAAAATGTTAAGAAACCCCCCCCCTCGGACAAGGTGTAAAAACCTGGTGAAAGATGTATAATTCCCAAGAAAAATATTAATTTTATTGGCAAAATTTTTTGGTTCACACTACAACATTTGGGGTCTAATTTCGACCCCAATTTGCGACGGCACCTCCATTTGTATGTGATTTTTTTTCCAAGTACCCCCAGTGCTGTCGTAATAGTGATGGTACAGTAGTAATTGTGACACCTGTGTTATTATAAATAAAAAAAAGAAGAAGAAAGGATCATTTCTAATTTAGCGTGATCGCATACCGTCGTGCACAAAGAGGCATACCGTGGAAGCTGATTGGCATCTTGGTATATGGAAGCCACGACTTGAGATAGGCATTCAAGCTTTGTCTTCTCATTAACTCAATTTCATTTTGATGGCATTTTTTGATTTAATGGCACAATATGAATGTTAATACTGTAATTGTTTACATCTTTGCATTTGGAATGCTTGACGACTTGTGAGCTTTGAGAGCTAGGGCATCGTTGCTATTACCTTCAAGTTGGCATTGTGTGAAGTGTTTGATCTCTATTTATTTGTTTTGTTGTTGATATTCACTATGTGGTACTCCCCATTTATGATCATTTCATGAGGAAATGTCTTGATGGCTCATGGGCTGCAGGCTAGGGCATCATGCATTATTTATTAGCTCATTGTTTAATACTGGCATTGTTTACATCTTTGCATATGGAATGCTTGATGACCCGCGAGCTTTGAGAGCTAGGGAATCATTTCTATTACCTTCAAGACATTGTGTGAAGTGTTTGATCTCTCTTTATTTGTTTTGTTATTGATATTCACTATGTGGTACTCCCTGTTTATGATCATTTCATGAGGAAATGTCTTGATGGCTCGCGGGTGCAAGATAGGGCATCATGCATTGTTTATGAGCTCACTGTTTAATATTGGAATTCATTTTTCATCTTTTCATTTGGAATGCTTGATGACCCGCGAGTTTTGAGAGCTAGGGAATCATTGCTATTACCTTCAAGGCATTGTGTGAAGTGTTTGATCTCTCTTTATTTGTTTTGCTGTTGATATTCACTATGTGGTACTCCCCGTTTATGGTCATTTCATGAGGAAATGTCTCGATGGCTCGCAGACTGCAAGTTAGGGCATCATGCATTTTTTATTAGCTCACTGTTTAATACTGGCATTGTTTACATCTTTGCATTTTGAATGCTTGATGAACCGGGAGATTTGAGAGCTAGGGAATCGTTGCTATTACCTTCAAGGCATTGTGTGAAGTATTTGATCTCTCTTTATTTTTTTTGCTGTTGATATTCACTATGTGGTACTCCCCGTTGATGATCATTTCATGAGGAAATGTCTTGATGGCTCGCGGGCTGCAAGCTAGGGAATCATGCATTGTTTATTAGCTCACTGTTTAATACTGACATTGTTTACATCTTTGCATATGGAATTCTTGATGACCTGCGAGCTTTGAGAGCTAAGGCATCGTTGATATTACCTTCAAGGCATTGTGTGAAGTGTTTGATCTCTCTTTATTTTTTTTTCTATTGATATTCACTATGAGGTACTCCCCGTTTATGATCATTTCATGAGGAAATATCTTGATGGCTCGCGGGCTCCAAGCTAGGGCATCATTTTTTATGAGCTCACTATTTATTACTTCCATTCATTTACATCTTTTCATTTGGAATGCTTGATGACCCGTGAGATTTGAGAGCTAGGGCATCATTGCTATTACCTTCAAGGAATTCTATGAACTATTTGATATCTCATTATTTGTTTTGATGTTGATATTCACTATGTGGTACTCCCCGTTTATGATCATTTCATGAGGAAATGTCTTGATGGCTCGTGGGTGCAAGATAGGGCATCATGCATTGTTTATGAGCTCACTGTTTAATACTGGAATTCATTTACATCTTTTCATTTGGAATGCTTGATGACCCGCGAGTTTTGAGAGCTAGGGAATCATTGCTATTACCTTCAAGGCATTGTGTGAAGTGTTTGATCTCTCTTTATTTGTTTTGCTGTTGATATTCACTATGTGGTACTCCTCATTTATGATCATTTCATGAGAAAATGTCTTGATGGCTCGCAGACTACAAGTTAGGGCATCAAGCATTTTTTATTAGCTCACTGTTTAATACTGGCATTGTTTACATCTTTGCATTTCGAATTCTTGATGAACTGCGAGCTTTGAGAGCTAGGGAATCATTGCTATTACCTTCAAGGCATTGTGTGAAGTATTTGATCTCTCTTTATTTTTTTTTCTGTTGATATTCACTATGTGGTACTCCCCGTTGATGATCATTTCATGAGGAAATGTCTTGATGGCTCGCGGGCTGCAAGCTAGGGAATCATGCATTGTTTATTAGCGCAATGTTTAATACTGACATTGTTTACATCTTTGCATATGGAATTCTTGATGACCGGTGAGCTTTGAGAGCTAAGGCATCGTTGATATTACCTTCAAGGCATTGTGTGAAGTGTTTGATCTCTCTTTATTTTTGTTCTGTTGATATTCACTATGAGGTACTTCCCATTTATGATCATTTCATGAGGAAATATCTTGATGGCTCGCGGGCTCCAAGCTAGGGCATCATTTTTTATGAGCTCACTATTTATTACTGCCATTCGTTTACATCTTTTCATTTGGAATGCTTGATGACCCATGAGATTTGAGAGCTAGGGCATCATTGCTATTACCTTCAAGGCATTCTATGAACTATTTGATATCTCATTATTTGTTTTGATGTTGATATTCACTATGTGGTACTCGCCGTTTATGATAATTTAATGAGGAAAAACATGGTATCTTCTTTCCTTTCTGCAACATTCTTCTGAGTGCACATGTCCTGTAGCATGGTTTTTCTTTCAGAAGTGTATGGATTTGATGAAGGGTGCTCCCCTTAATGCCATAAACTCATAACAGAAACAGAGAAACAACAACAATTTGCAAGAATAGAAAATGGGCTCCTTGTTATCTCCACAAATGTGGAATTACAACTTTCAGAATTTACAATATGCAAAGCCACATGGGCATTCCCCTTACAATATTCTGTAGGACAAAGCCTCAAATTATTACTCAGATCCACCCAGAACTGTCGCGAACTGCCTAAGACAACACTACGGGCCTTCTTTATATAGGCTATTTCCACCGCTCGAGAAGGTTCCAGAAATTTAGCCCTTAGGGCCGACCAAACTTAGAATTATTTTATTCTTCAATTTAGTACATCAAAGTCGGCTCAAAATAACTTTTGAAACCCGAAAATTTTGAAGGAAAATTATTTTCTGCTATTTCAGTTGGCCCAACTTCCGGAGACCATAAGTCATCACGAGTTGACTCGATTGACTATTATAAACCCCATTTCAGAAATGCCGCGAAGCGCTCTACAACAGTTCAATTATGCAAGCATCATCGAGCCCAAGTTTCAACCTCATCCGGGGCCTCTAAAGCCTTCAAAACTGAGCCCGAAGTTTCTGTACCCTGTTTTCAATACCGAAAATTTTCAATATCTTCAAAACTAGAC
>MU224923.1:3079121-3089830 GCA_018584345.1 Thuja plicata
ACTCAAGTGACCCCAAGGTTACATAACTATCCCTTATGCCATTCAATGGCTTACATAACATTATTTTCAACTAAAATGAGAACCCCTCATGTTTAGAATGAAACACCCAAATTTCTTAAAGACCTCAGGTTTGAAGTTAATTAAAGATACATATCCATAAATGAAAGGCCAATATACTAAATAGACAACATATACCTGTAACAAAACATGTACAACACACCCCCATTAAACCATTTATCACAAACCACAAGCCCTATCAATACTCAATGTATACATACTATCATACATGCATGAATACCCACCTCCTTGGAAGATACACAACCAAAGAAACAACATGCTAGGAGATCCAATACTAAGAGCATTACTACCATGACTCCACTAATTCAGCCTAAACCCATCTTTCTGAAAAATAAAAGATACAATATCACAATAGTGTAGCAATACTAATAGGTAGAGAAAAAGTTCATCAAATGCTAAAAGGACTGTCTGCAACACAAAGTGCCTGTGAAGGGGAATCCTTATCCTCCACTGTCCTTTTTCTTAGCGTCCATGTGATACTATAAAAGTAAACAAACAAAAAAGAAGGGCTTTGCAATTGTAACAGATGTGGTAAATTCACTACAACATATATTGAATACCTTTATTATTTATGTTCATCCTCTTATGTATGTCTGTACTCTTGCATATTCTTCTGAAAGTTATGTATGTATATATGTATATATATATATATGTATATGTGTATATATATGTGTATATATGTATGTATATATATGCATATTCTTCTAAAAGTTTTGTATGTGTATATATATATGTATGTATATATGTGCATATATGTATGTATATGTATATGTATATATATATGTATGTATATGTATATATATGTATATATATACATGTATATATATGTATATACATATATATGTATATGTATATGTATATAACAAACAGAGCACCGACCAATCATATGGAAAACATGCCTTGAGGTAGGCATTCGAGCTTTGTCTTCTCATTAACTCAATTTCATTTTGATGGCATTTGTTGATTTGATGGCACAATATGAATGTTAATACTGGCATTGTTTACATCTTTGCATTTGGAATGCTTGATGACCCACGAGATTTGAGAGCTAGAGCATCGTTGCTATTACCTTCAAGGCATTGTGTGAAGTGTTTGATCTCTCTTTATTTGTTTTGCTATTGATATTCACTATGTGGTACTCCTCGTTTATGATCATTTCATGAGGTAATGCTTTGATGGTTGGCGGGCTGCAAGCTAGGGCATCATGCATTGTTTATGAGCTCACTGTTTGAGCACCACATGACCCTATTATGAGATATTTTTGTTATATACATATACATATATACATACATATATATACATATATGTATATACATATATACATATATATACATACATATATACATATACATACATACATATATACATGCATATATACATATACATACATACATATATATATATATATATGTATATATATGTATATATATATGTATATATATGTATATACATACATATATATATGATGTTATTGTTGTCATTGACTGCTTGCTGCTGTTGTGCACCATATATTGTTTTATATATACACTATTTATTTCATTGAGACCGTAACTAGCTTGGCATTTGTAATGTATTTGCTGTTATTGGATCAATGTTGCCATGCTGTTGAGGTTGTAGATGCATTGAATCACCACTTCCATTCTATTTTGATAGCATGCAGTGTTTGATCTCTCTTTATTTGTTTTTCTATTCATATTCACTATGTGGTACTCCCCGTTTATGATCATTTCATGAGGAAATGTCTTGATGGCTCACGGTCTGCAAGCTAGAGCATCATGCATTGTTTATGTGCTCACTATTTAATACTGACATTGTTTACATCTTTGCATTTGGAATGCTTGATGACCCGCGAGCTTTGAGAGCTAGGGCATCATTGTTATTACCTTCAAGGCATTGTGTGAAGTGTTTGATATCTCTTTATTTGTTTTGCTGTTGATATTCACTATGTGGTACTCCCCATTTATGATCATTTCATGAGGAAATATCTTGATGGCTCATGGGCTGCAAGCTAGGGCATCATACATTGTTTATTAGCTCACTATTTAATATTGGCATTGTTTACATCTTTCCATATGGAATGCTTGATGACCCGCTAGCTTTGAGAGCTAGGGCATCATTGCTATTACTTTCAAGGCATTGTGTGAAGTGTTTGATCTCTCTTTATTTGTTTTTCTATTGATATTCACTATGTGGTACTCCCCGTTTATGATCATTTCATGAGGAAATGTCTTGATGGCTCGCAGGCTGCAAGCTAGGACATCATGCATTATTTATGAGCTCATTGTTTAATACTGGCATTCATTTACATCTTTGCATTTGGAATGCTTGATGAACCGCGAGCTCTGAGAGCTAGGGCATCATTTCTATTACCTTCAAGGCATTCTGTGAAGTGTTTGATATCTCTTTATTTGTTTTGCTGTTGATATTCACTATGTGGTACTCCCCGTTTATGATAATTTAATGAGGAAAAATATGGTATCTTCTTTCCTTTATGCAGCATTCTTCTGAGTGCACATGTCCTGTAGCATGGTTTTTCTTTCTGAAGCATATGGCTTCACTATGCACATGCATAATTGTAGATGAGGATCAGTAATAGGATGTCATTCATTGCTTAGATCTTTTTGATCTAACTCCCGTCTCTCTTTTCTTTGCAGGTTCGGGATCATCATAGGAGCACACTTGATTCATACCTGGGTCAAAAATTCATCACTTCAAGTAATGTCTGGTACCCTTATTATTTATGTTCATCCTCTTATGTATGCCTGTACTACTTGAATTTTCTATAATAGACGAGCATCATGCAATGTTATTGATGTCATTGTATACTTGCTGCTGTTGTGCACCATATATTGTTTTATACACTGTTTATTTCATTGAGACCGTGAGCTTAGAATTTGTAATGTATTTGTTCTTATTGGATCAATGTATTTTGCCCTTGAGCTCAGGCATCATGCAATGTTATTGCTGTCATTGTATGCTTGTTGCTGTTGTGCACCATATATTGTTTTATACACTATTTATTTCATTCAGACCATGAGCTTGGAATTTGTAATGTATTTGCTGTTATTGGATCAATGTATTTTTCCCTTGAGCTCGGGCATCATGCAATGTTATTGCTGTCATTGTATGTTAGCTGCTGTTGTGTGCACCATATATTGTTTTATACACTGTTTATTTCATTGAGACCG
This sequence comes from Thuja plicata, assembly GCA_018584345.1. NCBI lineage: Eukaryota > Viridiplantae > Streptophyta > Pinopsida > Cupressales > Cupressaceae > Thuja > Thuja plicata. Next base: position 3,082,388 of record MU224923.1, read on the forward strand.
TGAGCTTGGCATTTGTAATGTATTTTCTATTATTGGATCAATGTGTTTTTCCCTTGAGCTCGGGCATCATGCTATGTTATTGATGTCATTGTATGCTTTCTACTTTTGTGCACCATATATTGTTTTATACACTATTTATTTCATTGAGACCGTGAGCTTGGCATTTGTAATGTATTTGCTGTTATTGGATCAATGTATTTTGCCCTTGAACTCGGGCATCATGCATTTTTATTGCTGTCATTTTCTGCTTGCTACTATTGTGTGCACCATATATTGTTTTATACACTATTTATTTCATTGAGACTGTGAGCTTGGCATTTGTAATGTATTTGCTGTTATTGGATCAATGTATTTTGCCCACTTATTCATTATGTTGGCATACTTATTCACTATTTTTATTATTGTTACTTTGTTTTAGTTCTTCTCAATGGATATAACATTTGGTATTGAATGTTGTCATTTGGAGTCCTTGGAAGAACAGTGCTCTAGATTATTTAATGTGCGTGATGATGACATCAAACATGCTATTCTCTGCCTCCTAAAACATAACATTGCTGGCTCGCATGTGCACGATGGGGTGATCTTTAAACTAGTATTTTCTACTCTCTTTGAAGTTATCGGTTGGTTAGAATGGGTCTTGAAGGTAGTTAAGCATGTGGTTGTTTCTAACAATTCGCAAAAAGTTGTGCAGGGGATTCAGACCATCAATCCAAACATTAGCTCTGACAGGCTTGGCTCTATTTTTGATAATAGAGCTGGCTTTGGAAATAAAATGGTGGAGGTGTGGGAGGTGCTCAAGAAATCTTGCGCTAATGATGACTACATTGCTATGAGTATCTTCCATGGTCACAATGAAGATTTTTTCACTTGTGACAATAAGAATATTATGATGGACTACTTCTTTGGAGTTGGCATTTTTGTGAGCAAACTAGGCCATCTTTAGATCAAACGTAGACATGAAACTTAATTGTTTAACATAATGTTTGGAATACTCTTCTTTGTAAATGTTTTTGTTGGTACATACTCAGGGTCTAGATATCCATATGTTCATCATCATTACAAAAACTTATGTAAATCTGATTATCAAAACTTCTCATTATCTTTTGATATTTCTATATGGATTCAAGTGTATAGTTTTTTGAGTCAAACTCATTGAATCATGTTTCATCCATGAATTTGACATGCACAAATTGCTTATCATGTATAAAATAATATATGGTGCACAACAACAGCAAGCATGCAATGACACCAATAACATCATACATATATATGTATATATATGTATGTATATATGTATATGTATATGTATATATGTATGTATATGTATATGTATATATGCATATGTATATGTATGTATATATATGTATGTATATGTATATGTATATGTGCTTGTAGACGTCGAAAAATATTAATATTATTATTAATATTAAATTCCCTATTATTCCTCTAACTATTTAATTCAATCAATTAAATAGTTTCATAGTTGGTATTTATCAATGATCAAATACTATTCCAATGTATTTTATTTAAATACATTTGCCTCACAAAATCCCCTTTTTAATAAATTTATATTTATTAAAATCCCTACATATTCCTAATTCTTCTAAACTATGATTTATTCAAATCTAATTTGAATCATAATCTAAACCCTAGCTAGGAACCTATTAATCCAACCTAAAGACCTACCCTATTCCTACTCTACTCCCATCACCTCATTTCCTACGCATGCTTCCCTACCTAACTGTCCTCTGATTATACTTAGAAGGTAATTCCTAACCTTTTTAAGGCTAATGGAATGCTCACCCACATGGGGAAATTCTCTCCAAAATGGGCACCCATCCCTCTTAAATTCCTCTTTCAAGTTTGTCTCCCACTTGAAAATCTTGAGCCACTCAACATTTAATGCCAGGTTTGACTCAAAATTTTCCATCCTTTCAAGCCTATGTGTCCCTTATGTGGCTCTTATGTGGATGCCACATAGATGCCACCTCATCCAAGCCCTCCTCTTCTCTCCCAAAATTCTATAAATAGAGGCCTTCTCCTCTTCAATTTTCATCTCTCAATTTGCATTGTTATCATGCTATTTTAATGTTAAGAGTTCATTTCTAGTTTCTCATGCTTTTATGTTTAAATCACATAGAAATTACATGATAGGATTATTTTGGTGAATCAATCATAGTTTCCTTTTTATGCATTACTTCTCAATCATAGTAGCTTAATCATTTGGAGAAGTTTGAGGCTAGTTGTTCCATACTAGTTCTTGAATCCTTCTCTCATCCAATCTTGCATTCATGAATTACGTTGCATTGGGGATCTACTCCATTTGTTTTTGAGAGAGCACTTGCACAATCATCCAAAAGATAAAATCAAAACAAGTAGTAATAGGGTGCAATTTACTTGTTTTTGGCTTAATCTGATGTTATGATGGAGTCTTGTTGGTTTCTTGTTCATTCTATGATTTATATGTGCTAATCCACTAATATTTTATGTTTGAGCTTGCTCCCAATGGGTTGAAGATTTCACCATACACATTCCAGCATGCCTGGTGGGACCCGCGTCCCTAAATTCTTCTAAATTCTTGTCTTATTTCTTCCAAATTTTACCAAGCACACGGATCGGCATCTACGTTTTACGCAGAGGCGTCTGCACAAATGCCAGTTCTCTTTGAACTGCCATTCAGTGTCCTCGCTTAACCAGAGTTTGTGCCTTGAATTGACGTCTCTGCCTAGAATTGCTAGTTTAAGACTTTCCATACATAATTTTTCAGTTGTTCAAGATTTACATTCTTTCCCACTACTTTTTAATATTTGAGCATTCTATTTTTTAGCAGAGATCCATTTTACAAGCAGTTATAATGCCAAATTTTCTTTAAGGGAACGAATTTGGATAAATTATTAAAGAATACTAGCTTTTAATTATTTGGATAATCTCAAATGGCTAAATTTGATCAAATTAAAGACTAAGAAGGAAGAAAAAGTAACTTTATTTGCTATTTTTATTGTGTTTTTGTGAACTTGCAGGTACAGTAGCATCTGCGGAAATGTTGATTCAGGTTTCAGCGTCTGCGAAAATGCCAGTTCAGAAAAGCATCGATCGGCGTCTATGTTTCATGAATTGGCATCTCTGACTGGTATAACAAATTTTCTATTTTTCTGTGTTTTCTGGCTTGTTTTCCCTACATTCTGTCATTTTTGAGAAAAACACAGAACCAACATCTGCACCCTGCATCGGCGTCTGCGCTCTATCAAATTTTTTTATTATTTGCTAACAATTGTTTAAGTGGTTTTTGTGCTTTCAACATTTTTCCAAGGCTAAAAATGAAACTACAAACCAGTTGTCTTGCAGCACCGTTTGCCAAAGACACAAGTTCAAAAGACTACTCATGTTTGTCTTATAGGTTGCCTTACTCATATAATCGACTAAATGATCATATTTTCTTTAATTTTTCTTAGGCACCTAGCATAATTCAGCAGATTTAATTGTATAATCCAAAGCAAGTGTTAGGGGATTATGCTCTCTTCCCTTTCGGGAAGATCAAAAACCTAGATGCACTTTCTTTGTGTTAAATGATTAAACCTTTGGGAAAGAACAAAATTGTCTTGCGTGTTTGTGGAGAAAATGATACTAGATAGGAGAGTATGATCTTTTCCCCTTGGGGGAGAATTAGAAATCTAGACTCCTTTTTATCGCCAATCCAATTTTCTTTAAATCCTTTAGATGGGCCTGTCGGTTGAGGAATAAATCTCCTGGGAATGACCCAAGTAAGAACAAGGTGTAAGCCACACCACTCTAACTCATGTTAATAAAATTTACACCTTGGGGTTAAAGCCTCAGGATTCGGTTGGAATTTGAGCTTATACTCGGCTCTCGTCTAACTTAAGTGCGGCCTCGTGATCTCAATCACATTTAGATGACCACTTTTGTAAAGACACTCTATGGGGTTATACGCCTGAATCATGCTTGCGTGGACATAGAGGATACAATCGAACAAAGAGCCTTACTAAACACTCTAGGCTTAGAGGCTACCTAGAAAACCCCCGAAAGGTGATAATGCTTGTGCAAGGAAGATAGTAACTTCCCTAAGATCACTCGTACATTCGTGCCACACTGAGCATTTGGAACCGGATAATACGACGTCATGACTAAAGCCATTGCATGCTTGGTAACGACTATATTCTGATTAGCTCTTGTGTGTGTGCCTAAGCTTATGAGCAAGTATTTTTATGCTATACTAATTCCTTAGGTAGATTTGTGCTTGAAGTGTTTGAAGAACATTGACAAATCCAAAACACAAACGGAATACCCAACATTCAAATTTGTCACGTGCTTGTAATCATCAAGGTTTCTTTGTCCCTTGTCGGATTGTTTTTCAAACACATGCTTGTTATTTTTTCTGATTTGAATATGTTGAAATTGGTTCTTGCCATGGAACAAATCTATTGAAACTCAAAACAAGATCAAACTTTTTCCAAATCATTCAAAACAATGTCCTTTTGCAGATTATCGTGAGCTCTAATCCTCAAAATTGACCTTTTGCAAAAACTTCCAATTGCTCATCCAAAATCAAATCTATTTATAGGACATGACCAATTCCAAGAAGCATAAGAAGATAAAAAATCTGTTACCCCCCATGCACAGAGAAAAGAAGACTACAACCCGAGAAGCTACCAAATATCAACACATTATTGACTCCATCAAACAAGAAACCCTCGCATGGGAGAAACTTGACAAAGTGATATACAACAACAAGATTTCTCACTTCATGAGAAAATATCACCTAAACACTTCTTTTATCAGGCTTGAACTATTGGAGTTGATGAAAACTATCAACCCATAGCTCCCAAGAATCACCTACATGCAAACCTGTCACAGAAAGAGAGAAGCAAAAAAGCTAAGGAGGCCAAAAATCACAGATCGATGGAAGAGGAAACATATTGTGCAAACAATGAAGAAAAACTCTCAATACAATAACATCCTCAATTAATTAATAACCATCAAATTGAATAATTTACAAAGAGGGAATCCTTATTAAAGGATACCGAAACCCTCAGAGGGAAACCCTAAAGGGGAAATATCTAGGTTGCATAATAATAATTAATAAAAGAATTAATTATTAAATGCCTAAAGTTTAGCTTAAGTAAAAGAGAGATAATAAGTGACTTAATAATTAAATCAATATGATTTAATTAATAAGTGGAATCACTTTATTACTCTAACACCCCCCCTTAAGATAAACTTAGGGAGAAGCTAAAATCTAGAAACAACTACTGAAAGCAGGAAAATGGGTCCCAACAACAAGGCCTGATGAGGTACCCAAGTACAAAAATCTTTGTAAAGAGGAGAAATAGAGAAAACCACATGGGAAAAAACCTACTCCAAAAAGAGATGAATCCTAGTGAAGGACTGAAGAAGCCTCCAAACTAGAGAAAGTCCCAGAAAATAGGAAAAGAGAAAGAACATGTAGAACACCTCTGAAGCATGAAGCTGCAAACACTGTCAAAAAATAACTGCTGGAACCTCCACTGTAATAGAACATGATCAGGTAGAGAAAACTTTAAACAAAGCTTGAAGAGCTGATCAATCGAAGATGGAAGAATGCCTCCAAAACAAGAATGAAAGAAGAGTGTCCATATGGTAAATGATCCATCTCACTGAAATGCATAGGTACCAACCACTGCATTCGCCTAGTACATAGGAACAAATACTGAATACATAGATCACTCCATCAAACCAAGGAAGCATTAGATCCAACAGGAGATACCCCCCATAATTCTAAACATGGAGAGGTCTGACAGAAACACTGAAATGCAATGCCAAAAACAACTACAAGAAGAAGAATCAGGAACACCAATAGTGCAGAAGAAGGTACAAGCATAGGATAAAGGGTGGTGTCGAAGTAGAAGAAATGATCTTCTAGACACACATCATGAGGCTAATGTCATGAAAGGGACACTCACTTGACAAAGGTGGATGAGCATAAAAGGCAAAACATCATAACCCCCCCATGGCACTTTATAACTGAGTGCGAGTACAAACAGGCACAAGGTGTACAAGATCCCATATATGTAACTGCAGGCATTTTATTTCAGTGCTTTTACAAAAGAAAGCTACAGAAAAAGGTGTATACAATGTTCAGAGAAGGAAACGATCCCAAGACCTGAAACATCCAAGATATCTACCAAAATGCCATAAAGAGAAAAAATGAATACATAGATACATGGAGCAGAATCTAGGTGTGAGACCCATAGAATAAGAAAGAGAACAGAAGCATCTTTTCGACCCAATGCGGAAGTCAAAAAAAGGAGTCCGGATGAGCAAGATATGGCTCCCGGAGTACAAAATAGAACCCTGACTTTGATAGGTGAAAAAACTGCAAGATGGAAAAATCTAGAAATCTATCCTCCAGAAAGACGTCCATCTTGGAAAGATCTTTCCGGCGATATAAGGAAGTTGAAAATCGGCCTCCGTTTGCTCCAGATATGAGCAAAAAACCAGCGGGAGGTCAAAACAGAAGTGAACCTCATGAAACCTCAGCCAAAAATAGCGGAGCCCTGCTAAACTGGCGATTCCTCCAAAAAAAATACTGCCTCCAGATTTCCCACCAAAATGGTAGAAAAAAATATTATTTTTTTAATGAAAAAAAACAATAAAAAACATTATGATTTTTTTAAAGAAAAAAAAACATTAAAAAACACATGGTTTTTTTATATAAAAAAACACAAAAAAAAAAAGATTTTTTTATTTTTAAAAAAATATTAAAAAATCTTGAGGCCTGTGGCTGCTGACATCAGTGGCATGGAAATTGAGGCAGATTTTTGCCTCAAAAAATGTGCCAAGGTCATGCAAGCAAAAAAGAGGGCCCAGATTTCAACTGTTTCCAAATAAGACATGCCTTATATGAAAATAGGGGTTTTGGGGGTATTCCGGACACAACCCAGATGTTAGTTTTTTCTCAAAATGCTCCAAACAAATAATCCTCCCAAAAACCACTAAAATCTGAGACAAAACCTCTCAAAAACACAGATTTAAAGAACAAAGCCAAATCTCTCATGAAGAGAACAGGGGCATGAAGATCTGGAGCTCTGATACCATATTGGAGCTGATGAAAACTATCAACCCACAACTCCCAAGAATCACCTACATGCAAACCTGTCACAGAAAGAGAGAAGCAAAAAAGCTAAGGAGGCCAAAAATCACAGATCGATGGAAGAGGAAACATATTGTGCAAACAATGGAGAAAAAATATCAATACAATAACATCCTCAATTAATTAATAACCATTGAATTGAATAATTTACAAAGAGGGAATCCTTATTAAAGGATACTAAAACCCTAAAAGGGAAACCCTAAAGGGGAAATATCTAGGTTGCATAATAATAATTAATAAAAGAATTAATTATTAAATGCCTAAAGTTTAGCTTAAGTAAAAGAGAGATAATAAGT
>MU224923.1:3097643-3114357 GCA_018584345.1 Thuja plicata
AAGAAGAGGTATACATTGAGCAACCAGAAGGGTTTGTAGATCCAGACAAGAGAAACATGGTATGTAGACTTCATAAAACCTTGTATGGATTGAAACAAGCTCCTAGAGCCTGGTATGAATGACTTCATTCCTATCTTATAAGTAATGGATTTGTAAGGACTAGTGAAAACAATAATCTTTATTTGAAGGAAGATACTGATACTAACACTTTGATTGCTGAAATGTTTGTTGATGACATCATATTTGGAGGCAATGATATGCTATGAAAATCATTTGCTAATGAGATGAGAAAAGAGTTTGAGATGTCTATGTTTGGAGAGATCAAGTTCTTTCTTGGTCTACAGATCATGCAACAAAGTGAAGGTATTTTCATTACACAGTGCAAATACATTAAAGAGGTCCTAAAAATATTCAAGATGGAAGATTCTAAACCAATTGGAACACCGATGGATACTAGATGTAAGTTGACAAAGGAGGACAAGACATCAGAGGTAAATCATACTTTGTATAGATCAATGATTGGAAAACTCATGTATGTTGTACACACTAGACCAGATATTGTACATGCAGTAGGAATAGTTGCAAGATTTTTTGCTAATCCTAGAGAATCACATATGACTGCTGTGAAAATAATTTTAAGATATATGAAGAATACTGAGGAATATGGCTTGTGGTATAGAAGAGAAGGAAAATTTGAACTTAAGGTGTTTACCGACGCTGATTGGGCTGGAAATCTTGATAACCGGAAGAGCGCAACTGGAGGAACATTCTTTATGGGTGACAGACTTGTCACATGGATTAGCAAGAAGCAAGGATGCATCTCTGAGTCTACTGTAGAAGCAGAGTATGTTGCTGCTAAAAATTGCTCAAATATTGCATGGATCAAATAGTTACTAGAAGGTATGCATATAAAAATCCTAGAACCAGTGATTATCTATTGTGATAACACTAGTGCAATAAACATTTCCAAGAATCCAGTAATGTATGCTAAGACTAAACACATTGCTATCAAGTATCATTATTTGAGAGAACAAGTTCAAGCAAAGGAAGTGACACTTGAGTATGTGCAATCCAAAGAAAAATTAGCTGATATCTTCACCAAGCCACTACCCAAGGACACATTTGAGTACTTGAGAAAGAGAATAGGGGTCAAACCCTTGTCTACCAGTCAGTAAAATGACTGAAGGCTGCATCAGCCTACATATTATCAGAATATCATTAATGTTGATGGAAGAAAAGAAATAAAATTCAAAGCTACATCTATATACAGATAGGTATATATCAACACCAAGCACCAGAGCATATTGTTGTAATGCTGATGGATAAGGGAAATTCAAGAAATATATTATGGATGGAGAGAAATGATTGTTTGACATTAATGTTAGATATTTGTAAGATATTGTTTTGGCATTTTTGTCAAAGGGAGAGAGATTATCCATTATCACATTCTAATAGGGAGATATTATATCCTTAGGGAGAGAAATTGTATGGAAAGATTATACAAAGGGAGAGTTGCTGACAAGAGAAAAAGACATAAAAACAAAACAACAATCAAAGGAGAGAAATTGACACAAGGAGAGAACACAACACATCAAAAAACATAGAGCTGCAAGAATTAAATCTAAGCTAAAATAGAGCTTACCAATGGTCATAAATTTATCTGTTATCAACACAAAAAGATTGGTAGTTTGATGAATCTCAACTGTTGTATTTCATATTGTATTAGAAATAGTATAGTGTGATAATATAGTATATTTAAATTAATGCCAAAGGGAGATATTGATGACATGTAACTAATTGAATGTTTGATAATGTTAAGTTGAAGATAATGCAAGTCATTAAATCAGTTAATGGTTTGTATTGTCATTGATGTCAACTTGATATCATATGTATGGTCATGCAAATAATGCCGAAGACTTCATAGAACCAAAGGAACAAAGGTTATGCTTTCATAAATGCATAAAAGTCAAGTATTCACTAAGTGACAAACAACACCGATAGAGTGCACACCGACAGACAAAGCAAAGAAGAACAGTCACAGTGATACCCAACGATCAGAAGCACAGTGTTGTCTGACAAAGAAAAACCACAGGATGCCCAATGAGAAAAGTCAGAAGGTTGCCTGATGAGTAAAATTCCAATGATGCCTGACAGGCGAAGATCAAAAATCTAACTAGAGTCTCATTGATGGATCAATCAGTTCTCACTGACGACTAACTACAGTGGTGAATGACAGAATAGAGAGTTTAGAAAATGACAAAATATCAAGCTGGCAGAGCTAAAGATAGACTTAACTGGTTGTCTACTTTGTTTTATTCGACTAGAGATAAGTGATTGATTTAAAGATGACTTTTATAGTTAGCAAGAAGATATCTATGAGACAAATTAGGAGTTATGTTTTAAATCTGATTGGCTAGATTGTTTATCACGCCAAGAATCAAGAATCAAGAAATAATGAATATCATGTCTATATAAGAGACAAGCTTAATTCATTCATGAATGGGATTAAGGGGAGTGAATAGAAAGGGGATGTTGAAGAGAATTTGATGAAGAACAACTTCATACAGTCCTAATCAAACAAGCTAAAGCAGAGCTAAGGAATTCTACAGACACCGACGAATAGTGAGCACAACATCACAGAGCAGAAAGTATGGAGCACAAGGATTGAATTGATAAATTGGTCAGAGAGGTAATGTAATTAAATAGATCTAAAAATATGCAATTCAAAGTTGCAATATGAATAGGTCATAGTGTTTCAGTTTAACCATTGGAGCATCAAGTCTCTTATCCAAGCAGGACTTAACAGTCTTCTATATATTGAGGTACATCTCAAGGAGTGCCAAAAAGGTTGATTCATGAAAGTAGCATTGGACTTGCCCGATACCTATTGACAATCTAAGAAGGAGGCTGATTCAAGGATGGTAGCAATATATGCCCGATACTAAGTGACAAACTCTATGTATAAAATCCTCTAACAAGGTCGCACTTAATAGTGTGTTTGTAACCTTTAACAGGGTTGAATCCTAACAGGGCTCACTTTAGAAGAGTGAAAATTTGGGGTACCAGTCCCAGTGGTTTTTCCCTTAACAAGGTTTCCACGTTAAAATTCATGTTTTATGTGTGTATGATTCATTTCTTTACTATTTTTCATCTTACATAGCTAAGGTTGGATTGATCTGTATACTTTGATTATTTACTGAGTTTTGGTAAATAGTTATACTGCTTATTGGTAATCAAGAAAGAATAAGGATTGATAGAGAAAACTGACAAACAGTTAATCATTATTAGTATTTCATGGCATGAATCTTCTAGGGAAATAATAATCTAATATTTATTGATTGGTGGTTAAGTTTGAAGGATAAATTTTTGAAGCCACTGATTCACCCCCCCTCTCAGTTATTACTAACATCAACAACCCACTCCTACATATCACCAACTGACGTATCAGCAAAACACACACCCTCAAGGAGCAACTATCTATCCCCCTCTAGGGACATCATATCAACCTAACTACGAAGGTCCTATGAATCAAATGAATGCCATATCAGTCCCACATGGAAAAAAAAGGCCTCGTGCTTCAAATGTGCCACAACGTATGTTTACCCCTTTGGGTGAACCCATAGATGTCATCCTCCGCAAGCTGGTCCAAGCTAACCAAGTCGTGTATCCAAAGACACAACCATTTGATGACTCAACACCTAAGCCTACCTAGTATAAAGACAATGAGTACTGTGATTACCATCTTGTTAAGGGACATACCACCCTCAAATGCATGAAGCTAAAACACTATATTCAGGATCTCATTGACTGAAAGGAGATTGAAGTGGACTCTCCTACCCAACCATCACCAAATGCAAGCCTTAAAATCTATCAAAATGCATTTCCTAAACACACCTCAGGTAAAGGCCTAGGCAATCCTACTCAATCCTCTAATAAGGGGAAGGGTAAGCAAGGAGAAAATGCTTACAGAAAAGATTATACAAATGCATATATCAACTACGATAATCTCATCGACTGCATATCCCAAGTCTAGTACTCTGTCAATGTCATCCATGTCAAGGGTGCCAATAACCAATACATGGTTACCACTCGTAGAGGTAGAATAATAGTTGTAGGTGCGAGTACCCTTCCATCTGTTGGTACCCAGTACAACATTTTGGAACACCTAGGGAATACTCCTGCCCAAATTTCCATCCCGGATCTCCTTCGCACTTCACCCACCTGTCAAGAAATCCTCAATAAAGCCCTACAAGAATCATGTGTTCCCAGTAACATCAACCTCACTGAATTCCAGAACCTTGTTGGACACCTGTCTGCATCTTGTGGGGTCTCCTTTAAACCAAAAAATGTACTCTCAAAAGAACCTGATCATAATCTCCCACTCCATATTGCTGTCATGGTTAAATATTTTTCCATCAAATGGGTCATGATAGATAATGGTTCGGCCCTAAATCTGTGTACTCTAAAATTCATAAAATAGTTGGGTTGCACTAAAGCTGATATAACAAATGATGTCATCACAATAAAGGCATATGACAATCTAGAATGGACTTCTGAAGGCACCATTTCATTGCCCATTCAAGTGGGCCCTGTTATCCAGGATATAGTATGCCATATTATTGATCTTGACCTTCCCTTTAACATCCTCCTTGGATGCCCCTTCCACCTACCATCACTGCATCAAATTTCCATATAATAGCACTGAAATCACCATCCACGCAGATCCCTAGCCCTTTGCATACTACAATGCATTGGAAACATCCTTCCCACATTCTAATCACTGTCCTGAGATCGACATTGGCACCTCTGTCGCCAATTCATATCAAACCCACTCAAACCCCAAATCAATCCTTTCCTCCACCCTTTCCACGGTCAATATAAAAAACAAAGGTTGTGGTGAGTATAGTTTATCTGATGCCTTTGTAGTTGGAGCATTACCAGTTGATCCACATACTCAAGGCTGCCAACCTAATCCAAGCAAGACCAAACCAAAGACAACCAAGCCACTACAATTTTTTCCTACCACTTTTATCTCAAGTGGTACTTTAAGTGGCCAGGAAATGACACCAAACATCAACCAATGGCTCTATAAAGATCCACCTCCAAAGGACACAAATCACCTTAATTACTTCAAGGGTAAGTACCCTATGACTCACAAGCTGGTGATAGAAAATGGAACTACCAAGGAGGTGGCCTTGGTTATGAAGAAAAAGGAATGAAGGATCCTATTGTACCTACTTGGTGAGATAGACAACTAAGCCTTGGTATGGATTCTGACATGAATGGGGGCACCAATGAGAACATCTATGCCTCTTTTCCTTCCCTAGGTGAAATCGCTGACATCGAAGATGTCCCAGAAGAGAAATTTGTGAGAGCCTATGATGATGTCTTTGATGATGAAACCTTCCTAGGAAATTTAGTCCTACACTAGCTTTCCATTCTCTTCATTGACCTTCCCCTCCACCATCCTGAACTCATAGACTGGGACCAACCAAGTGTCATACACGTTGACGAGTTCCAAAGCGAGGAAGCGCTCCTAAGTTTTATGGGAGCAATTGAACAAAGAAATTACTAGGGGAAAGACTCAACATATGTCTACAAACTGGACCCAAAGGCATACTTTGGGGAAGAGGAGAACTTCAGCCGCAAAAATGAAACAAAAAACATAAAGAAAAAAGAAAAAAATTGATCCCCTAGCAAAAACCCCTCTAGGGTGCTATCTGATCATAAAATAGTAAAAACAAAGGGTGTATCCGCTGGTGAAAACCTCTCTGAGGCACTAGAGGATAAAGATACTCCTCTTCCTCTAATCCATGATTACATGCCTAAATATTCATCAATTCTCATTGAAGAAACAAAACCTGTCAATCTGGGAACAAAAGAGAATCCCCCCATCACATACATTGCAACATCTTTGACTGAAGATGAATAACGAGATCTTGTCACCCTCTTGAAGGAATCCATAAATACATTTGCATGGTCGTATTCCCACATGCTAGGATTAGACCCCATTTTGGTGGTTCATCATTTAGCTGTGGACCCAAACATTAAGCCTGTCAAACAAAAGCTTAGAAAGATGCACCCTAAAGTGACACTACTTGTCAAAGCAGAGCTACAAAAGTTACTCCAAGCCAAGATCATCTGCACCATTGACTACTCTGATTGGATTTCTAACATGGTGCCAGTGTCTAAGCCTAACAAATCAATCAGGATATGTACAGATTTCTGAGATCTCAACAAGGCATGTCCCAAAGATGATTTCCCACTACCCAACATAGACATGATCGTGGATCTCATAGCATGACATGAGATGTTGTCACTCATGGACGACTTTTATAGATATAATCAAATCTACATTGTAGAAGAAGATCAACACAAGAAAACATTCACAACCCCGTGGGGCACCTTTTGCTATAACATGATGCCTTTTGGCTTGAAAAATGCTAGGGCAACTTATCAGAGAGCTATGAATGTCATTTTTCATGACATGATTCACAAGATTCTTGAAGACTATGTAGATGATATCTTGGAAAAATCAGTTAAAAGGGAAGATCAACTCAATGTTTTGGAATGCATCTTTGACAGAATTGGACACTATTGCTTAGTGCTCAACCCTAAGAAGTGTGTCTTCAGGGTCACATCAGGCAAACTCCTTGGGTTCATTATATCTAGATGAGGCATTGAAATAGGTCCAAAGAAGGTACAAGCTATCATAGAGATGCCTCCATCAAAGGACACTCCAAAAATTGCGCAGCCTCCAAGGAAAGTTACAATCTGTGCACCACTTTATCTCCTAGCTAGCAGACAAGTGCCAACCATTCACTCATCTCCTGATAACACTTTCAAATGGGATCCTCAGTGCCAGAAGAGTTTTGACAAGATCAAAGAATACCTGGCTAATACACCCATCTTCATACCACTTGTACTTGGTTGACTAGTCATCCTATATACTTTTTCTACTACAACCACCCTAGGGGAACTCCTTGCTCAGTTGGACAATGAGGGTAAAGAAAGAGCCATTTATTACATCAGCCAAACTTTAGTAGGTTATGAGCTCAATTATTCTCCCATGGAAAAAGCATGTTTGGCAGTGGTCTTTGCCACTCAAAAACTTCACCACTATATGGTTAGTCATACAACCAAGCTCATTTCAAAAGTGGATCCTCTCAAGTACCTACTCTCCAGGACTACGCTCATAGGTTGAATGTCAAAATGGGTTATACTGCTAAGAGAGTTTTATATTCACAATGTAGATAGAAAATCCATTAAAGGGAAAGTCATCGCCAATCAACTACTAGAAGTGCCATTGGTGGATGCATATCCTTTGGTCAAAAAATTTCTAGGTGAGAATTTATGCATGATAGAAGAGAAACCTACTTGGAAACTCTACTTTGATGGATCCTACATAGCTCATGGTGCAGGAGCCAGAATAATTTTTCTCACACCTCAAGGTGACTACACCCCTATGTCATTCAAATTGGGATTTCCCTACATGAACAATATTGTAGAATATGAGGCACTAATCGGAGGACTCCACATGGTTATAAAATGGAACATCACATATATACATGTCTTCGATGACTCCCAAATCATCATCAAACAAGTCTTGGATGAGTATCAAACCAAAGATGACAAATTGATGCCATACAAGAAGATGATTGACAAGATGAAAGAGCATTTCCTTCACTTGCAGATAACACAAGTACCACGCCTATAGGAACAAGGCTACTAATGCAATGGCCACCATTGGCTCCCTCTTAGAGATTCCTCATGAATCTACATAGTATGAATTCTTAGTTGAGCAACTTCATGCTCCCGCTTATGAGAATGATGAATCGAATCGCGTATGTGTCTTGGTTGGTCCCCAGGCCCTGTAGTACCATGATATCCAAGATTACCTACAAAATGGTATCATATCCTCTCATCTCACTACAACCCAATGCCAAATATTTATACACAAATCTTCCTGTTACACCCTCGTAGCCAACACCCTTTATCGTTGAGGCTATCACAATGTTCTCTCTAGGTGTCTAGATGAAAATGAATCCGCCCAGGTGTTACAAGAGGTACATGCTGGAATCTGCAGTGCCCACACAAGTGACATGGTTCTAGCCAAGCAAATTTTATGTACAGGGTACTATTGTCCTATAATGGAACATGATGCTTGTGAGTTCATCAAAAAGTGTCTACCTTGCCAACAACATGCTAATCTGATCTATGCTCCTGCACAAGACCTCAGACCTATTGAACCTCCTTGGCCTTTCTCTTGTTGGGGTTTTGACCTCATTGGTAAGATTACTCCCCTCTCTTATGAAGGCCACAAATACATAATAACAGCAATAGGGTACTTTACAAAGTGGGTTGAAGCAATTCCACTCACCCTCACTACAGGTGTCTAGATCTCAAAATTCATCCTCTGCCACATTGTTTGTTGCTTTGGCATACCCTCCACTATCTTCACAGATCATGAAACACCATTTGAAAACCAACATGTCAGTGATCTGTGTGCTCGCCTCCATATCCATCACCATTTTTCCAGTCCATATTTCCCTCAAGGTAATAGCCAAGCTGAGGAAACTAATAAAAACCTCCTCAAAATCCTCAAGAAATTTTTCAATGATACTGGTCATGACTGGCATCTCCAGATCAATCCCACCCTATGGGAATATCACACTTCGTACCGTACTCCTACTGGAACTACTCCATATTCCCTATTCTATGGTGCTAAAGCAGTCTTACAAATTGAGGTCGAACTACCATCCCTCCGAGTATCACTGAGAGGCCTGGTTGAGGATGAAGATTATCGAGTAGCAAGACTCACACAATTGGATCTTCTAGATGAAAAATGCCAGCAAGCCTATGATCACCTGATCGTCTATAAAATAGACTCAAGCGGAATTACAACAAGAAAGTCCACCCATGCCAATTCTAGGTGGGGGACCTTGTGCTAAAGGAAAATCAGAAAGTGGGTACTGATTAGGAAAAGAAAGGTAAGTTTGAAGTCACCTAGGAAGGCCCCTATGTTGTCACTACATGCTTCGGTTCTAGGGAATATCAACTCTCCACTCTTGAAGGAGAACCCTTGAATGATCCTATCAACATCATTCACCTTAGGCGCTTCTATGCCTGATGACTAGTTGTTCATTCTAGTTATTTGAGAAAATCCATAAAAAGTGTAAAAAGTCCTAAAAAAGTACAAAAAAAATACAACATAGTCCTAAAAATATCTCAAAAAAGAAGAAAAATAAATTTGAAAAAAATAGTTGTCTCAGCGAAAACTTGGCAAATAGGCGCTTGAACAACATCAAAAACATCAAAAAAATAAAAAAAAGCAAAAAAAAGAATAAAGAGAAAAATTTCATCCAATGGTGAAAACTTGGCAATCAGGCACCTTGGACAAGTATGCATGATGAAAACCTGGCAATAGGCGTCACACATAATGGACCATTCCATTATCTATCAAAATCTCGCTCCCTTCCACCTCATACTCCTCTGTCTCCCACTTCTGCTTGAATCTCATCGGTATTCCCTGGGTGGAACGCATATCACACGCACTAATTAGAAATGATCCTCCTATCTCGTGTCTTGAGCTTTTGTACATATAGTCTTGTATATTGTTGTCCATATGTTGTACTATCCCAATCCCCGAGCTTTAGTCCTGCACATATTTCATCTAGTCTTAGGCTTAAGTGTTGCTTATATATATCTCGTGTCCTCAATTGGTCCTCTTGCAGAACATGATCCCTTTACGCTTTTAAAATCCTATGTTTTAGCAAGTTCCTTTTGACAACATCTTGGTTCTGCAGTTTGATCGCAGTGCACCTTTGACCAATTAGATTTACGAATCCCATCTTTTTGGAAGTGGGTCCATTGAGGATGTATCCTTCCTCATTGACTTAATTCTAGATTATCATCTTCAGGTTCTCGTAGGATGTATCTTTCCTCTTGAACTAATCAATCAACATACTAAACTATCGCACGCATAAAAGAAACACGATCCAATCAAATCTCGGTGGCAACCTTTTGTACATCAATTGCTTGGGATTGTTCCCTTGTAATTAATCATTCAGTTTTTGTCCTTGTATATTTGTGACATGTCAAGTCATCTTGCCATCGCACTAACATCCCAAGTCGTCATCATGCTAACATCCCCTGCCTAGTCTTTCATAGTCCTCCTGGTTGGTTCATCAGTTGATTGTGACACACACCAAAAATATGGGTCTCATAACATCTGTTGCATCTGTCACATCCATTTGCATCGGGTGGTATTTTAGGTTCATCATTAGGTTTATCATTTGATTTCACTAAGTTCATCATTTAATTGCATAGTTAAAACCATTTTAGGATCTTGCATAACTAATTCATCTTAAGATTCATTCATTAAAAATATTGCATTGTTAAAAATTCATCTAGATTAATTTTACATCTTGCCTTGTTAAATCATTATAGTCTCGCATGGTTAAAAATTCATTTAGATTCATTTTACATCTTGCATTGTTAATCATTATAGTCTTACATTGTTAAGATTCATTTAGATTCATTATGTACATTAAATTCATCTTGCATCCATATTCATATTCATTAAACATCAGCATATACATTGCATACATCATAAAATCACATCGCATCATGTAACCATACATGCCAGTACATCATATATTCACCATCCACCTTGCATCAGACATACATCATATTTACATAAGCATAAAACCATCTTGCGTACACAATTTGTCATACATATGCATCACATCCTGAAAGCATCAAATGTCAATAATCATATAAGCATATGCATCAAGGCATAGAATCATATCAAATCATAGAGCCCTCATTGATCATCATATATGTATAACAAATTTCCATAAAGTACAATGTCTGACATCAATAAAATACATTGCGTGCACCTCGGTGCTGATATATGTATACATCTCATCTCAAAATGAAAAAAATGTGTGTCACACAATCCTCTGCTGAATCATGCCAGTGGCTATGATGATCCACCTCCCTACCCTAGTGGTGGACATGGTGGCATCCCCATGGATCCCTAAGAATGCAAAGTCCAACCTGTGGTCTGTGATCGATACCTCTCTGAGTACTCTCGCCTTTGTCCCTCAAGAACTAGATAATGATACAACACCTGATAGTGGGTTGCCTCTTTGCCTGCCCTGGTCGCATCTCAATGAGTTATGAAAGCCTTTGCCACCACTTGTCCAGCCCCACCTGCAATGGCTGCCTGCCTAGATATATCTCGCTCAATCTTGTACGCCTTAGCCTACCTCTATGTTGCATCCCTCTCTGAGGTCAATGCAAGGATTTTCTCTATGGCCTGGTCCATCTTCTCGGTCAGGGTCCCCAACTGGTCTGCCAATGTACCTATCTCAGTCTGTAGCTCTATAGTATCCTGCCTCAAGTCAACCATGGAAAACTCCCCTGAGTCAACCATGCCCTGTAAGGTATCAAGAGCACCCTTAGCCCTGTCTTCCCATGCTATCTCTGTAGCTAATAGTCCCTATATTTGGGTCATCTCAGTGTGCAGGCTAGTCTCAGATACCTGTGCCATACCTAATAAGCCCCAAAGCCATGCACACTTAGTCTGTAAACTATCTCTCTCTACGATGATAGTGTCATGGGTATCCTGTGCCACAAATCCTGTTGGTGGCCCCTGTGGCCCCTGCGGTACCTATACCTGTGGTCATGCCTATAGTACCTTTACCTGTGGTGGCACCTGTAGTGCATGTACCTATCCCTATGGTGGCCCCTAGTCCTGCCCATCTCCTAGTGGCCCTTGTGGCCCCTGATCTGGTCCAGCCCCTGCCTGTGCCTCTATCTGAGGCTGAACCCGTGTCTGCTATGGCCTCCTCCTCTAACCTGATTCTGAAGTCTTAGGGGCATCTCCTATGGCTATCACATCACAAAAATCCGTGTCTCCTATCAGGTTCTCATGAGCAACCACCTGAACTGGGTCTGTAAGCCGCAATGGTGTATGTGCAGCCCACCATGTTGCGTACTCAGCAATCATCCCTTTGTCAATGACATCTGGCCGTGCCATGAAGTCTATCAGTTCCATAGTCCTCCAAGATGCCCTCACTATTAGAGCATCAGTATATCTCCCCATACGCCTACCTCCCTAGTGACATGAGGATGTAAGTCATCCTCTACCACCACCCCCTACTGTATCCCAAACTACCTCATGACCCTAGATGGCCTGTATCTCTCTATCTGGTGGATGGTCCTCCCTAGTAGAAAGAAACCAGTCTGCACATACAAAAGATATTGATAGTCCTTGAAATCATCCTCCACTCCCACCTCACAGTCCATCGCTCCCCACGGCTCATAAATTCTGTATGGGGTCCAGTAGAAAACTTGAACCTCATCTAGCAGCTGACGCCAGTATCCTATCTGGCCAATGGAGGTGTACCTCAATGGCATCCTATATCTACATGCATATGGCTCTCTTGGCTATCACGCCTCTCGCAATCTCATCGACTGAAACACTGTAATGTGCTCCCATGCCCATACTAACAACAAAGTGACTCCTGTCCCCATGTTGCGCACCCCATGGTACACCACCATGTGTAAGTCATGGTACAACTGTCCTAGGACAATGTACCCCCAGCAATAGGATGTGCCCTCCTCTATCATCTCTGATAGCACCCGAGACCATCCCATGCCAAAACCATGACCAACCAAATTAGATAGCATCCGTCCTCTGTTCAACCCAGCCAAGAATAAGGCTATCTGCCACAGTCTCCTATCCACCGTTGGATGCCAGGGCATCTAGGTCCTGTATGTTGGGATCCTCCTCATGGGTCTCCTAAGGGAAATCTCTATGTAGTGATCACTGTCCTCTAATCTATACTAAGGAATCACCCCTCAGATCAGTATCTAAAGAATGTGCCACACATCCTCGAGAGTGATCATGGCTCTCTAGTAGGCAGATGGAATGTAGTCATATCACTATGCCACCGCTCGATCAAAGTGGTCATCATCCTATTGTGCACTAGTAGCCTAGGCCAACAGGGCACATACTCTAACCCAACCACTACTAGCAACCCCCAGTCCTCCTTTGTAAGTTGACCCTCCAACTCCATGGTTGGCGGCCAATGCTCCCGCGATCCCAATGGTGGGAACTGCTCCTGCAGAATTCAAAACCTACCATGTCATTAACATATTCCTTCTATTCCTAGCCTAACCCATCCCAAAATTGGGCATCTTGTCCCTAGGTCCTTTGTCGACCCATCCCCGGCCCCCACCGGGTCCCTCCATTTCCCTTCCCCTCGGTGTTTGTCCCTTTGGGCGTAGACGTCGGTTCAGCCAGAAATGTCAGTTCTCACACCGACGTCTCCACTTCTTTTCCCCGCAGACCACCGTCTTTGAAGACGCAGATCTGGGTCCAACATCTTTGAAGACCCCAGTTTGGCACCGACATCTTTGGAGATGCAGGGGATTGGCATCTGCGAAGACGTCAATCTGGGGATTGGTGTCTTCACAGACGCTGGTTCAGGAACTAGCGTCTCCAGTCTGCCAAGTCATCTACCCTCATTAATGACCCCCTAACCCTCCTAAAAAGTGTTAAAACTTTGACAAAGCTAAAAGCAAGGTATCGGTTGAGTCACTCACCGGTACTGGTCGCTCTGCGGGTCTCTTGTGTGTCTGAATGCGCTCCCCCAACTGCCCCTTCATCCTCTTGTCAGCCATAATTTTCACTCTAGAGCTCAATTTTTGCTAAATCACTATTCACAAATGACCTTCCTTAAGCCCCCACAACCCGTCTTATAGCCCTCATTATCCCCAAAAACTTTTCCACTCCATTAAACCCCATGTATATTTTTGTATAAATTGTTCATTTTGTACAGTTTAAATGCATCAAAAATTTCAAAAATATTTAAAAATCATGAAAAATCCAAAAATTCCAAAAAATTCAAAAAAATCAAATATTCTAAAAAATCTTGCAATAAAACATCGTTTATTTTTGCATTGCTTAGTTTTTTGCTTTTCAGTGACGTTTTGACTCTTGCGATTGCAATCATGTTTTTCATCAAATTAGTTTTGCGATCGACTATCCTTGCTCCTCATTTTGTTCACAGCTTTTGCCAGCGACTATCTATTTTAATCACATCAAATCCAATCTTTGCCTGTCAGGATGCATCCTTCCGGTGTCAGCTTATCAAATCATGCATCACACCAATCCTGTTCATGGCAAGAACTGTGGACTGAATGACTGCTTGGTCATGAGGCCTTCTTTATTGATTTTATCTTTTTGTGTCAGTTTAAACCTACTCACCACTACCTCGATCTACTATATCTTGGTGCCTTGTGACTGGTGGCAACTGATACATGTGTCTTTTGTAGTGTGCTTTTGTTTAAGCATCTAGTCCATGCAAAGGAATTCTATCATCTGTGTTTTCTAACACCTGATGCATACCTCCTCTTGCAATATCAAAATCGGATGTGCTCTCCATATTATTCACACAATGGATCCCCAAAGCTCATTAGCTGCATTTAATTTCATCCTTGCATTTTCATTCTTAATTGCATTCTTAGTTGCATTTCATAAGGCTTCTATTTATTCCCTCCTCTCCCTTCCTCCTTCTTGTTGTGTCCTTTTTTGAGAAAATCCCACAACAGTGTCTTTTTTGCGTTCTTTTCTCGAGGGGGCACAACCCTATATCATCGTTGGTTCAACACGACTCCTAAAAACCCTCTTCCTCTGGGGCAACTTATTTTCTTATCTTTGACGTAACGTCACTTGCGATGCCACGTCAAAGAGGGGCAAAATGTAGACGTCCAAAAATATTAATATTATTATTAATATTAAATTCCCTCTTATTCCTCTAACTATTTAATTCAATCAATTAAATAGTTTCATAGTTGGTATTTATCAATGATCAAATACTATTCCAATATATTTTATTTAAATACATTTGCCTAACAAAATCCCCTTTTTCATAAATTTATATTTATTAAAATCCCTACATATTTCTAATTCTTCTAAACTATGTTTTATTCAAATCTAATTTGAATCATAATCTAAACCCTAGCTAGGAACCTATTAATCCAACCTAAAGACCTACCCTATTACTACTCTGCTCCCATCACTTCATTTCCTAAGCATGCTTCCCTACCTAACTGTCATTTGATTATACTTAGAAGGTAATTCCTAACCTTTTAAGGCTAATGGAAAGCTCACCCACGTGGGGAAATTCTCTACAAAATGGGCACCCATCCCTCTTAAATTCCTCTTACAAGTTTGTCTCCCACTTGAAAATCTTGAGCCACTCAACATTTAATGCCAGGTTTGACTCAAAATTGGCCATCCTTTCAAGCCTATGTGTCCCTTATATGGCTCTTATGTGGATGCCACATAGATGCCACCTCATCCAAGCCCTCCTCTTCTCTCCCAAAATTCTATAAATAGAGGCCTTCTCCTCATCAATTTTCATCTCTCAATTTGCATCGTTATCATGTTGTTTTAATGTTAGGAGTTCATTTCTAGTTTCTCATGATTTTATGTTTAAATCACATAGAAATTACATGCTAGGATCATTTTGGTGAATCAATCATAGTTTCCTTTTTATGCATTACTTCTTAATCATAGTAGCTTAATCATTTGGATAAATTTGAGGCTAGTTGTTCCATACTAGTTCTTGAATCCTTCTCTCATCCAATCTTGCATTCATGAATTGCTTTGCATTAGGGATCTACTCCATTTGTGTTTGAGAGAGCACATGTACAATCATCCAAAATAGAAAATCAAAACAAGTAGTAATAGGGTGCAATTTACTTGTTTTTGGCTCAATCTGATGTTATTGTTGATGTTTATAGCTTTGATTAGATAAAATGATCTTAATGTTATGAGGAAATAAATAATATATTAATATATGATGAACAATTATATTAATATATATATATTTAATTAAATAAACATCATATCGATTATTGTTAATGTTAATGAGATAATATTATTCTACATTATATATGTGCATATTAATATATAGTGATAATGATATTATTATATATTAATATACATATACAAATGTATATTATATCTGTCAATATAAATAATATTATAAACTCAATTCTAAATGCTCATTAATACCGAACTGATATCGATCAAATTAAATGATAGTTACCGATTGATATCGGTCTATAACACTAACGTAGTTGATCATACCGATTATTATCGGTGGTAATGGATGGCATCTTATACATTGAACGGGTTATAAACATGTCATCACCCGCTGATTATCGAGTTGTACTAAACAATTAATGAATTCCATTTAAAGGATTATATGAAACGATTAATGACTTTGGTTTAATGTATTATGAGAACCGATTAATGTTATCGGGTAGTAAGGGACATGACATTATAGAGTCATGTCTCCTCAAGGAGACATGTCTCTATAATGGCATGCCTCATACTTACATATATATAGCCTTTAGTTGGTTGACAAGAGATAAGTATATATAGAAAACAATACAAGTCTCATTCATGTGATTAGTATAATATTGATATTAATATATTAATATATTTGTTATTATATTAGTAATAATTATATTCATATATAGTGTAATTAAATATATATTATATATATTGAGATTATATATATATATATATATATATATATATATATATATATATTGAATTTTGAAAAGAAAATTAAAAGTCATATATCCTAATCTAAATTTAACATGGTATCAAAGCCAAGTTCCTTCG
>MU224923.1:3115754-3132592 GCA_018584345.1 Thuja plicata
GAATTGTCGATTGAGGCAATCCACACCCTGAAGCTCATGAGTTGTGGATCGAATCGCCGATAGAGGCAATCCACACGAGAGCTAGTGGATCAAATCACCGATTGAGGCAATCCACACCCTGAAGCTCGTTGAGTTGTGGATAGAATCGCCGATAGAGGCAATCCACACAAGAGCTTGTGGATCAAATTGCCGATTGAGGCAATCCACACCAAAGCTCGTAAGCTAGTGGATCGAATCGCCGATGGAGGCAATCCACCAGAGAGCTATGGATAGAATCACCGATGGAGGAAATCCACTTGGAAACAAACTTTCACAATTTATGAACTTATTGTGATGATGAATTTTATCTTCCCTAGCTAAGAGGGAGTGTTGATGTTTATAGCTTCGATCAGATAAAATGATCTTAATGTTATGAGGAAATAAATAATATATTAATATATGATGAACAATTATATTAATATATATATTTAATTAAATAAACATGATATCGATTATTGTTAATGTTAATGAGATAATATTATTCTACATTATATATATGCATATTAATATATAGTGATAATGATATTATTATATATTAATATACATATACAAATGTATATTATATCTATCAATATAAATAATATTATAAACTCAATTGTAAATGCTCATTAATACCGAACTGATATCGGTCAAATTAAATGATAGTTACCGATTGATATCGGTCTATAACACTAACGTAGTTGATCATACTGATTATTATCGGTGGTAATGGATGGCATCTTATACATTGAACGGGTTATAAACATGTCATCACCCGCTGATTATCGGGTTGTACTAAACAATTAATGAATTCCGTTTAAAGGATTATATGAAACAATTAATGACTTTGGTTTAATGTATTATGAGAACCGATTAATGTTATCAGGTAGTAAGGGACATGACATTATAGAGTCATGTTTCCTCAAGGAGACATGTCTCTATAATGGCATGTCTCATACTTACATATATATAGCCTTTAGTTGGTTGACAAGAGATACGTATATACAGAAAACAATACAAGTCTCATTCATGCGATTAGTATAATATTGATATTAATATATTAATATATTTGTTATTATATTAGTAATAAATATATTCATATATAGTGTAATTAAATATATATTATATATATATATATATATTGAATTTTGAAAAGAAAATTAAAAGTCATATATCCTAATCTAAATTTAACAGTTATGATGGAGTCTTGTTGTTTTCTTGTTCATTCTATGATTTATATGCGCTAACCCACTAATTTTTTATGTTTGAGCTTGCTCCCAACAGGTTGAAGATTTCACCATACACAGTACTATGTGGTCATACTCCCCGTTGTTACTATGTGGTACTCCCTGTATATATTTGTTTTTCTATTGATATTCACTATGTGGTATTCCCTGTTGATGATCATTTCATGAGGAGATATCTTGATGGCTCACAGGTTGCAAGCTAGGGCATCATGCATTGTGTATGAGCTCACTGTTTAATACTGGCATTTTTTACATCTGTGCATTTGGAATGTTTGATGCCATTATTTTTTCCTTTTGTTCTTTTGTTCTGTATGGACCATTCTTTTTTATACCCGACTACATCTCCCTTTAAAATTTCATCAAAACTTTTCATTATCTTCTGATATTGCTATTTGGATTCAAGTGTATAGTTTTTTGAGTCAAACTCATTGAACCATGTTTCATCCATGAATTTGACATGCACAAATTGCTTATCATGTCACAAAAATTGTTGATGTGTCTACAATGACTTGCAAGAGTGTAGGTGAAACATGGTTCAACTCCAATTCATACAATTGGGAGTACCCGGGAAAGCGAGTAGACTCTAAATATCAATATTTTGACCACTAATATAACAAGGATGAATCATGATGAGGAATGGAGATAGAAAAGAATAAATTAGCCGCTCATGTAGTGAACATGGAAAAGGGTATAGTAGATCCTACTCGTCTTTCCTGGGTAGTGCCAATTGTTTCAAGTGGAGAAGAAGTAATGAGAGGAATTGTTGAAACATCAAAATTTTTTGTGAGATTAGTTTGTTAACTATAGCTGACACAAGGCAATTTGTGAATGTCAAACTATACACTATAATTTTGATAGAAATATCACAATTTGACATGCCCCCAACTGTAGATGCCTTTACATGCATTTCAATGTGTGGTAAGGAGTAAAAGTCCCAGTCACAACTATGCATATGGTTTCCATCAAGAGCAGTTAGGACGTTGCATTTACATGTACTGTGATTGAAAATATTCATTTTGAAATTTGATTTGAGACGTTGTCTACATGATTAGTATGTTGCTTTTTATTGCATTTATAATTAGTATGAATGAACAAAATAACCAACTAAACAAAATGATATGTTGGAATGATAGTACAATATTTATCGATATAGCATCGATGGCTTTGGTCAATGTACCTATGTGTCAATGTGGTGTTGGCTCTTGTGTGTTGAAGATGTCATGCACAACAAGTAATCCTGGGTGCCCATTTTGGGGTTGCCCAAATAGGACAAAGGTCTGGATATGGAATTATATTTTAATGTTTAAAAGTAATGTGACAAGTTATAACCATTTTTGGAAGAACTGATGTAGATTTAGTATTGCAGGGAAATAGTGGATGTCAATAATTTCGATGGGTCAATGAGACCACATTTACATCTACCCCATCTATGTCTATAATTGATGTAGGAAATTAGTGAAACTTGTGCAAGGCGCGAGAGGTAGCTAGTGCTGCCCGAGATTACTTCAATGGCGGAAGCAGGAATCATGTTTTTGCGATGCCTTCTTTGTGTAGTTTGTGCACTACTTTGTTGGGACCATATGCATAAATGTGATTAATAGAGGGCTATTGTAGATACTGAAACTTTTTTATAATTTCATGTAGATACATTGGACATATTTTGATAAACCCATGAACTTATTATTGTTTATGACTTTGTTATGATTTTCTATATCTTGGATGGGTTTTTGTAAATTTTATCCTTGTTCCTTTTAGAAGTGTATGGCTTGACTATGCGCATGCATAATTGTAGATGAGGATCAATAATAGGGTGCCAGACATTTCTTAGATCCTTTGGATCTAACCCCATCTTTTCCTTCCTTGTAGGTTTCGGATCTTACAGGAGCAAACTGGTTTCAACCCCAGAGACATTGGAAAGGATCACCCAACTTCATAAAACAAGAACAAAAATAGACCAACTTAAAAGTAGAAGACATACAGAACTGTATAGTGATCATATTGTGCTGAAGGTGGAGTTTGATGCTGCTTCAACGACATCAGGAACTGATGCAAAATTTAATATCTATAGTCATTGCAGCAGCATCAGGCGCCACCTTCAACACACATGATCACTAAAAATGTATGTATGATGTATTTTATAAACACATCACATTCCATATGGTGTTAGAAGGCCCAGATGGGCAGAAATTCAAGCAAAAGGCTTAGGAGGCTACTAAGTCTTTTGTACAACTTTTGCTTGGTAATTTGAAGCCAACAATGGAAACTTACAATACTAAATAATTAGTATACCATTGATGGATTCATAATTATTAAGTGGAAGGGATTTCTCTGATCCAGAACCCCCTTTGGTGATGATCCTATGCAGTTCTACATAGACATGACACGTTCCTTAGAAGACTTTTAATCTCACACCAGCTGAGAAACATAAATATAGGCATCATGGTCACAATTCTTTGGAGACACAACATAAACAACCAGGAGAACATATGGTGTTAGAAGGTCCAGATGGACAAAAATTTAATGGTACAATTATGGTCTTGTAAAGATAAATTGAAACTGGAATTTTGGAAAAAGTTCATAATTATGCACAAACTTTTCCCAGCCTTGCTGAAATTCTAGTTCCACTTTATCTATTCAAGACCATAATTGTACATTGAATTTATGCACATCTAGGGCCTTCTAAGACTATATATTCTATGCAGCTGCACATGCATTCTCAATTTAGAGTGGGAAAATCTTAACTTGGATGCGAGGGAGAGAAGCCAAACACATAAAGAACATGCACATAAACACAATAGCTGGGAAATATAAATGTAGATATCAAAAAAATTGAGAAACATAAATGTAGATATCATAGTCACAATTGTTTGGAGACACAACATAATTGAGTGGTATACACAGACGATGTAACACAACCACTACTCCTCTAGTTCTAAGTTGGCACTGCAGGATCCAAAACCCATAGATAAGGAATAAATTTAGAGAGCGGAGGAGGAGGCCCATAATGACCAAAATAATATAGGATCCCTATATTATTTCATTTGTTATGGCCAGATGATGCAATACAACCACTAATCCTCCAGTTCTAAGTTGGTACTATAGGATCCAAAAACTATAGATAAGGAATAAATTTAGAGAGTGGAGGAGGAGAGCCATAACAACCAAAAACATTATAGGGATCCTATATTATTTTGGTCATTATGGGCCTCCTCCTCTGCTCTCTAAATTTATTCCTTATCTATGGGTTTTGGATCTTGCAGTGCCAACTTAGAACTGGAGGATTAGTGGTTGCATTGCATCGTCTGGGTATACCACTCAATTATGTTGTGTCACCAAAAAATTGTGACCATGATGCCTAAATTTATGTTTCTCATTTGTTGTGTCCCAAGATCCCTTATGACCCTTTATGACCCTTTACGATCCCTAAGATTACATCTTAGATATCTTAAAGTGTCGTAAAGGGTCATAAGAGACTCCTAGGAGGGGCCAAATGAGCTTCCACCTTCATGTGGTTGGCCCTGTTAAGTAGAGAATGTTAAAATTTTCTCGAAACAAAGAGACACTCAGTATTTTAAGGTCCCACTCCATGCACATGACAAATATTTTTTTTTTAAAACATAACATACCGTTGCAATTGCAATGATATTCAGTGGACGGCCGACGCCAGAACACTACATGCAACGTCCAGATGTTGGAATAGTCTAACAGGTGGATGTTGCATGTACATCATCTCCGTTGCATACTATCATACTAATGACACTCATAATGTGTAACAATGACATACTAACCCTCATAGCCGGTGCATATTGCAATGGTCATGACCGTCGCAATAACGACAGACATAGCTACCGTCAGTGATTCTGACACCGAAACTACTACACTGGGCTATGTCACTTTCTCAATGGTGTAGTGTCATAATTGTGATGAATAGCCATCAAAAAGAGGTCTAAAATGTACTAGTGTCATAGAAAAAATAATAATATCCATTGGTGAATCATTCGTAACTGCTCAAAGTTTGTGAAAAATCCTGGCAGATTGTAATGTTTTTAAAACCAAAAATATATTTGCATTGGCGATTTGAACCTATTTTCAAACCATAAATATATATATTGGCAAATAAAAATAATTTTCAAAGCATTAAATTAATTCTTTGGGTGAATTAAATCATTTTTCTAGACAAAAAATAGATTTTTTGGTGATTAAAACCTCTTTTCAATCCCCAAAAATATTTATGTTAAGTTAAAAGGATATATGGCCAGTGCCTTATTGGGTGTGGAGTCAATGACTCATCACTCAATAGGGATAATGAAGCAAAGTTTGAATGACACATAGTTCAACTATAAGGCAGTGGCACAATGGTTTCCAACAACTTATTGAATTCTTATTATCATTATGAAACCCAATGATATATTATTGGGTTGGTGTGATTGACCTAAAAGTATATTTAATCCTCCTTTTAAGCCATTATATGTACAAATAACTAAGAGAAGGTCCTTAACCTTCTTCAACATTATTCACCCATATTTACTATTTGAGGACATGGTATATATTGGTAATTAACAAAATATTGAAACTGGCTGTAAATAACAATGAAAATTGCCAAGGTGAGCCCGCTAGGGCATCAAATTAATCTTCAACAACTCAACATTTCAAGCTGAAACAAATTGTATAGGCGACCAAGTCAACATGCTGGGAATATGAAGGGAATATAGCAGAGCTACATTCATGCATCTCTAAAACAATGGCTCCTAATTTATGGTAGTTGTGTCTTATGATGCCATAATGGCTTATCCCTTCGAAGCTGGTCTTTAACGTCCTCCTTCAATGCTGTCAACCACTCCCAACGACTCCTACTTCTTGGTAGGATTAGTTATCATGCAAAAGATATTCATACAAGTAGTTTATTCAAATTAATCCAGATGTTAGAACACACATTCTGATTATTATATGAAATACTGCAACATATATAATATTGGCATAATATGACATATCTATTCCACCCATGGTTTAATGGTTCTATCTGTACTTGACATAAGTTCAACTGACTAAAAGTTTACAATTGTTTTGATAATACTTAAAAATAGAGTATAAGGATTAATATAATAGAGATAGTAACGGTCTCATCATTTGCCCCTTGGCAAGCTGAATGCTTGTCCTCAAGCATTACATCTTCTGGTAGTTGCTCTGAAATATCCAACCTCTATTCTCCCTCTCCTTTGGATTTTGAAGGTGTAATAGAACCCCCTTGTTTTCTCCCAGACATCCACTCTATGATTTTCCTGCAATCGGTCAAGTCTGTCAGTATTGATGTCATACATGGGCTAGAGGAGCATTGGTGGCTGCATGGTTAGTGGACACCAGAGTTCCTATCTAGTTTTCCTTCCCAGCTGCATGTATTTTGGTGCTCTTTGAATAGCTACTTGGAGGTTGATAGGACTGTGTGGTTCTGATTTCTTCAATGCCTTCGATAACCTACCCCATCTACTTCTGGCTCCAGCCAGGGCTCTTTGGAAGACAAAGTAAGACAAACCATCATATTTTGCATAGACATCTGTATGAATCCTCAAAGTTTTATCCCTTGTTTCCTCGTTAATTTTTCCATAAGTCAAATTGAGCCAATCTTTGAGGAGTATATCTCGCTTGCCGCTCTCTTCTCTTAATGGTAATGGCTCTATTTTCTCTTGTTCCCTATAGTTTTCCAATAGTTTGTCATAGTTGGATTCATTATGCATCTAGGACATTAATGCCCTTAGGTTTATATCCCCTACGTAGAGTAGAGGATTCCACTTAGTCTCAGCTAGGATAATGAAGTTATGCATGTATAGTTCACAAAGTAAATTTTGTTGCCATGAGGGAAGAGTTTGGTAAAGGCCATAAAATTCTTGGGCTAACTTGAACTTGGAGTCTATATCTTTAATGGTCATCATTAGCTGGAACAAGAGGAACTGTTCTTTCAAATAGATGGTATAAACCCTAGGAGGTGGCCTACATGCAATTATTTGATCAGCCAATGTGAGGGCATGATCCATCTTTTGTTTCTATTTTGCCAATTATTCTTTCAATTCTGCAATTTCTTCCCCTTGCTTTGTTATTACTTTTTTTAGTTTCTTCTTCTCCTCTCCCCGTAAATTTGTTGTTAAAACATACTTATCATACAATCCAAAGAGAAGTGTTTGCAAGGTGATTGGTCCATAATCTTCTGCCTGGTTACTTTGCCTCCTTTATTCCTTCCAAGACTGCTCTAAAAAACTTATTAACCAAGTTCTGTTGTAGGGCACTAAATCAGTTTCTGCATAGGTTGATTGATGGATTTCCTGGGGACTATTTTGGTAAACATCAGGTTTAGCTTCATAAGTTTCTCTTGAATGCAGAGGAATGTCTGGAACTGTAGACTGATTTGGGGAATCATCTGAAATGATTTGCACATTGGGTTTTTCATCAAATTGCAAAGGAGAAGCGGGTTGGCTTTCAGAGGATGCTCTAGGGAGATTTCCTCTCATTCTAGGACTCCTTTGCACAGGGGTTTCTACAATTTCTATATCCTTTTTCTTAATATCCTTCTTCGATTTATCTACTATAGGAATAGCTGCTGCAGGAACTGACTTCCTTTTCTTCCCCTTCAAAGAAGTAGGGGTTTGTGGTTTGGCTGCAGGAACTGAAGTTTCTTCCTCTAATTTTCATTTTCCTTTGGTTCAGGAAGAAGTGGGTACATTTATCTCATGAGTAGGTAAGGGCACATTTTCTTGAATATTTATGGTTTATGCCCCTTGGGTATCTTGTTCAACGGCTGGGTCAGTTGGTATTGCATTATCATGACCAATTTGTACATTAGGGTTAACCTATGGTTGTAGGGTTTTGTGCTGGAAAAAGTCATACCATGCCATGGGAGAGGCATCCCTAAGAGATATTTCTATTAAAAATTTAATTAGGGCATGGTGGGTGACATAATTTACATTTCCTTTTTGGGTCTCCTCAGCACTAATGCATAGCATATTGTACAAGAAATTTGGGACATTTAATGGTAGATCATGCCTTATATAACTCAATAATTTGAAATGATGTGCATGAAAATTGGAAAATATCCCTTCACATGTAAAATACCTGATGATATGCGTAGCCAAATCATTATACGGTGGAGGGATAAACATTCTTTTGCACCCTTGTTTGGTAATCTCCAATGGAGGGTCGCCTGGTAGGATAAACTGGGCCCTAGTTGATCTGGCATCGTGCACATTGGGGTAATGTTCCCCAACCATTGGTAACCCAGTGACTTTTTTTTATCCGCTCTTCTATGGTGACAATTTCCAATCCCCACATAGTTGCTTTCCCTTCTTCAAATGTACTCGCAAATTCAGCTGCTGAGTCTTCATCAAACTCTGTTAACCTTAAGAAATATCCTAGCCAGCCACATGCATTAAATCTTCTTACCACTTCAACATCTGAAAGTAGCACACCATGTAATACCAGCTCATGTCTCTGTAACTGGCCTCCCATCTGTGCTTGCCAATTTTCAATTTGTCTTCCCTTGTAGTAGATAAATGCCCTATTCCTTGAATATCAGACTACTCATTTAAAAAAAAAAAACTATGGGCTTTTCTTCTGAATTCCTCTGTTATCCTTAGCATGAACACTGGTGATGTATTTTAACAAGAGAAATTATAATATTTACTGTGGGTTTCCACATAACTTAATTATAAGTCACATCAAGTCTGACAATCATGGGGGATTTGGGAATAAAGGTACGACAGTTGTGCGATATAGCAATAGAACTTTAATAAGACAAAGGCTAAGTACATATTTGAGGTGACATAAAATATTTTAGGTGTAAATAGAAATGACAATTTGGAATTAATACACTTCCCTCCCCCTACGTAACATTGAAAAGTGTCCACACTTGGCAGACTTGGCACAAGGAATGAAACTGGCTTAATGCCGTAATGATATATTTATTGTAGTACTATATATAATAATCAAAATCTATGCGCTAAAAATGGGAGAAAATTGAAAATATTGTACCTATCATTTGATCTTTGCACGTGCCATTAAAAGGTGGTGAGAGTGGAATTAAAGTGGCAACATTTTGCGTCGGCATACTTGGCTCTTATTGAAAGCAAAGAAAGGATAATTGTGATGACGTGGAGGGTGGGTGGGTGGTAGATAAAGAAATGAGATGAGTTGGAAAGAAGAAGTAGAAAGTGAATGGAGGAATGAACTTCATGGAAAGATGAAGTTTTAATTATGGAAATGCTCAATAGAATTCTACTGAAGAGCTGAAAGAAGAAGGTTTGCACCCTCTATTGCAGGAAGTGTTACCTGTTGCTCGTTTGAAATTTGTTATTGGAATTGTTGCAGGAAGTCTTCTTTTGTTTGAGGTTGGTGATACAACTTTAGCCAATGTCCATTGACTAATAGTTTGAAATGTACTGGATCAATTGTGGTCAAATGGACAGCTCCATTTGTGAAAACATGACTTATTTCATATGGCCCCAGCCATCTTGTCTGCAACTTGCCTGGTATTTCTTTGAATCTTGAATTGTATAGCAATTCTCAATCGCCAACTTGAAACTATTTGTTCTTAATATGTGAGTCATGCCATTTCTTCCTTTGTTTCTAGACTATTTCAGTTCTCTCCAGGGTATATTTATGCATTTCATCCAAGGAATTGAGATGCAGCAATCGCTCCTTTTCTGTAGGAAGATCTATATTTAACTCCAGTGTTGTCCACAGTGTTTTGTGTTCAAATTCAATTGGTAGCATGACTATTTTTCCATAAAATAGTTCAAATGGAGTGAACCCTGTAGTGGTTTTCCAAGTTTTCCTATATGCCCAGATGGCTTTTGATAGTCTACTGCTCCAGTCCCAGCACAGATGAACTATTTTTGTTAAGGTGGCTTCTATTTCCCAACTTGTAACTTTGGTCTGTCCATTGGCCTGAGGGTGATAAGGGATTAAATTCCTATGTTTGATATTATATTCTTTCATGAGCTCTATTATTAGATTGGAAGTGAATTGGGTGCCTTGGTCAGTTACAAGTTCTCTCGGTACTCCATATCTAGTGAAAATGTCATCATACAAAAATTCTGCAACCTTATGGTCCTGGGCATGTTTCATAGCTTTTACTTCAACCCATTTTGTCAAATAATCAGTGCACACCAGGATGTAAGAATTCCCATTGGATGGAGGGTTTATTGGACCAATGAAGTCCATGCCCCATTTGTCAAATGGAGTTACCACCACATGTGGATTTAATGGCATTTCATCCGATCTAGTTGGTCGGCCCATTCTCTGACATTTGCCAAATTTCCTTGTGTAGTTGGCTGCATCCTTGTGAAGTGTAGGCCAATAATATATAGTTGTTAAAATATTTTGGGTTGTTCTTTTTGCTGCAAAGTGTCCCCCACACGGTTCATTATGATAGGCATGGAGAATTTCATATGTCTCATCTTCTCGCACACATCTGTGCATTCCTTGATCAGGTCTAGTGTAAAATAGTATGTTATGAATCCAAGAGAAATTAAAGCTTTTCTCAACAAGCAATGTCCTAACCTTGTAAGAAAAGTGTGTTGGCATTTTGTTTGCTGCAAGGTAATTATTTATGTCAGCATACCACAGACTTTGGACAACAATATGAAACAAATACTCATCTGGAAATGCATCATCTATCAAAGTAGTATCCTCTTCAGTATGGTGGATTCTAATAGATAATCAGCTACTACATTTGCCTTGCCAGGCTTGTCAACGATAGTAATGTCAAATTCCTACAAAAGAAGATGTCATCTTGCTAACCTGCCTATGATAGCAGGTTTGTTGATAAGATATTTTATTTTTGCATGGTCAGTATGAACAAAAATAGGATAGCCAGTTATGTAATGATGGAATTTGTTCAGAGAATAAACTACCGCTTGTAATTCTTTCTTGGTCACTGTATAGTTGAATTCTGGTCCATGGAGGCTTTTACTAATGTAGTAAATTGCATTCTCTAGGTTACTAGACTTTTGTCCTTGGAAATCACCTATTGCATAGTCTGAAGCATCTGTATGAATGTGAAATGGAAAAGTCTAATTAGGACCCCTAAGTATGGGTGCAGTGGTCAACAATTTCTTAAGCTACAGGAAGGATTCATTACATTCCTTTGTCCAATTGAATTTGACCTCTTTGGTAAGAAAAGTATATAGAAGACTAGCTATTTGACTAAAATTTTGGATAAACCTCCTATAGTATCCAACATGTCCTAGGAAAGACCTAATATCTTTATGCTTTGTAAGAATAGGTAATGTGAGAATTACCTCTATTTTCGTAGGATCTACCCAGATTTCAGCTTCAGAGATAAAATGTCCCAGCACTACGCCTTCTTGCATCATCATGAAGTGTTTATCACTGTTGAGAGACAAGTTGTGTTCCTAAAATCTGATTATTAGTCTTTCCAAATTCTTTAGGGCTTCCTCAAAGGTGACACCAAATGTAGTAAAGTCATCCATATATATCTCCATATAATCATGTGATATATCAGCAAAGATGCTGATTACAGCTCTCTAGAAAGTAGATGGTGCATTGCATAAGCCAAATGGTAATACAGAATAGGCATATGTGCCCCAGGGGCATGTGAATGTAGTCTTCTCTTGATCTTTTAGAGAAATGCTGATTTGGTTGTAACCACTATATCCATCCAAAAAGGAGAAATATTTCTTACTGGCCAGAGTGTCTAGGACTTGATCAATAAAGGGTAAAGGAAAATGATCCTTCTTTGTGGCGTTATTCAACTCTCTATAATTCACACATATTTTCCATTTCCCCCCCTTATTAGGTGCAATGACCAAAGGTGATACCCACTTGCTATCAGATATTGATAAATGAAACCATCATCTAGTAATTTTTATAATTCACAGTTGACTATTTCTCTCAATGCTGGATTTATCCTTCTTTGAGGCTGGCATAGTGGTAAGATGCCATCATTAATATAGATCTTATGGGTGCAGAGTTTGGGGTGCAAACCTAGCATGTCTCCATAATCCCAAGAAAAGGATTTCTCATGCTTATGCAAGATTTTTGTTAACAATGCCAATTGTGGGGGTGGCAACTTGTTGTTCACATGGAGATTGTGACCTGGGGAAATTTCCACAATAGTTATTAGCTCTACCATTGACATGTCAGGTACCAGGCTTGTAGCTACTTCACATGGTAACAATTGGCTAATTATCTTAGGGCTTGCTGGAAAGACACAGTCTTCATAAGTACATAGCTGCATAATATAACTTTTAGAAACATATTTTGCTACTATACACTCATTGGTAAAAATACTTTGTATTACATCATCTTCCTCTTGAATTTTCAAAAAATACTGTCTATGCATCATCATAAGTTGAGAAACAAAGTTGACCTCTTCTCCCTCATCCCCTAGTTCTGACCAACTAGGGTCTCTCAAGTCTGGCTGAGGCTGGGCAGGAGGATAGAGTGTTGGCTTCTTTATTGCCTGACCATTTGAAATTGTCATACTTCCTGATCTGCAATTAATTTTTTCATTAGTGGTGGCTAACCAAGGTCTCCCTAGGATGATTAGATAGCCAGAAAAGTTTACTTTTGGTGATAAGATGAGAAAATATGCAGGGTATTCCCATGAGTCTAAGGTGACTACCACATCTTCTATAACACCCTCTGGAGTGACTGTTGAACTATCAGCAAGTTGTAACACTATTGGATTTGTTCTCAAGCCCTCTATACTTAGTCTGTGCATTGTATCTTTAGTCATTACATTTATGGCTACTCCCAAATCAACTAAAGCATTTTTAACAGATTGTCCATTAATTATCAAGTCTACTACTGGACTTCCAGGGTCTGAATACTTGGGTATAACTACCTTGCCCAACATGATATCAACAAGTTTCCCTATTACATGAACTGTTTGAGGTTCCTTCTTTTTCCTTCCAGGATTTTTAAGGCATGTGTCCTTAATAGCTTTCCCATAAATAGGAACGTCTTTGATAGCTTGAAACAGAGGTATTTGGATGTGCATATTCTTCATCTTTTCAAGAATGTCAAATGACATTTCCTCTTGGGATATATGCCTTTCTATTGTGAGCCTTTGTGGAAAAGGAGGGTTAACTGAGGTTTCAACATCAGTTTCGCTAGATTTTTGAGTTGATTGGGTGGTATTTTACAATGTAGCCTCTGGAAGAGGTGTTGATGGTGCATGAGTGTATGCAACTTCTATGATAATAGGATGTTTGGGTGTAGGCAGAGTAGTACCTAACCTCAAATGGATATCAGATATCTCTAGAGCGTAGGTAGGATACTATTGTGTATCATTGGTATACATTTGTTGCTGTTGTTGCTTGCTATTTGGATTTGGTTACGGCTGAGCAAGAAATTGGGTTTTCTTTGGACTGGAGCTAGTGGCTGTAGGAGGTGGGATTGGTGGTGGAAATTGTGGAAAAATAGGATTTTGGTTCTGCCAATTTCCTTGTGGTGGTTGCCATTGATTTTGCTAGTTAGGCCAATGGTTATTTTGCTGGTTAGGCCACTGGTTATTCCAAGCTGGCTGAGAGTACTAAGGAGTATTCTGATAACTTTGGTTTTTCCATTGACTATTGTAAGGATTTGAAAATTTTAATGGGTCCTAAGGCATACCTTGTCTTGAATCCCATGGTTGATGTTGAGAAACGAAGAGCACTTTCTTGTTGTCTCCTTCTATTTTCATGTACTTGGTAGGAAAATGTTGATTTTCCAGGTTTTCCACCAGCTTGCATCCGTAGTCTTTCTTTTGTTTACGACAATGTGGACAGTACTCAGCTAATTGTAATTCAACATCTGCATGTTTCTTCTTAGCAGTCATGGTGTCAAGATGTGTAGCAACATCATTAATGATGTCTTGCTTTAAATCTGCTAGCAAATTAGATATCTCCAACTTAGAAATGCCTGAACTACTCCCTTTAATGACTGTAGACTGATATCCTATGCTTTTCTTCCCAGTTGATCTGGAGTAGTTGAGACAGATTTTCTTGAGGTCATCCCAAAAATATTGGGATATGTCCCCACCAGCCATGAGGTCCAATGCTTCCAAACAATTGTCGTTCACTCCTCTCAAGACAACTGGTTTCTATGAATCCTCCACCAGAACATGTTGGGGATTCTTCTGCATGGTGTATAAAAAATGTGAAACATAGTCCTCCAAAGTTTTGTCCTCCTTCTGCGAAATTCTAAAAACTTTATCTCCCCTTGGGTCACTCCCCTTGCAATATTCGTTGTATTTCTATAGAAACAGAGTTAGCATCTCATCCCATGTGCCTGCTGCATTTTCTCCTAGGCCCATGAACCATCGTAAGGCCGACTCCTTTAGTGTTGTTGGAAATAACTTGATTTTGTGGGCATCAGTGTTATAGTCAAAGCTACAACAGAGGATGTCAAACTCGAACAAAAAGGTGTTAGGATCTTCGGTTATCAGCCCATAAAACTTTGGAAGTGCAGCAGAGGGTATATTTTTGAGATTGGCATTGTTTATAAGGCTTGGTAGAGGAAACGGGAAAGTAGGTTGTGCCATTACTAGAGGTATTGGGAGTTGTTTTTGCTATTGGAAAGGAATATTAGCCATAGGATTGTTAACGATAGGTGCATTTGGGTCATAATTATCAAGAAAGCTGGCCAATATTTCAGAGAAAGGTTGAAGACCACTTATATCAAAAGGTTCTGCTCCAGCAGAAGATGTTGTAGGAAACTCAGGACTTGCGTCAACAAAAGGCAACTCAACTTCTTCAGCTTGCTCATTCAAATTTAGAGGTTCTCCTAGAAGAAATCTGCCATATTCATCTATTCTTTTTCCCCTTCAATGCATGCAAATGAATTCTTCACACTGGTGAAGAAAATTTAGGACCACAAACCACTAAACCAGCTAAAAGAATGAAAAATGACTCAGAAAATTTCTTAGCTTGACACCATCCCCGGTAGCGGTGCCAAAAATGAACCGCCTCACAATAGGTGTTTAGTAATCATGCCCAAAGCCTCTCTTAGGAATAGTTTATTCAATTTAAGGATCACTTCTCCCACCATGAGGTGCATTTAGTTTGTCAACCCAGGGACGTATACTTGAAATGGTATGACACAGTATGTGCACTAAGTTCCTTAAAGAGTCACTCTATCTATGCTGTAGGAAAGTAAATTACATAAAAGGAATCTATACTAGGGCTGCAGGAAGGGAAACACACTTACTCCCTACTAAAATAAATGCTACAACTTGCAAACTCTACTTAAACCTATTCTTTCAACCTAAAGCATCCACTATAACTATCCTTGCAGGTGCTCCTGGAGCATTCACAAAGTACAATGCTGCAGGAAGAAACTGTAATCTACTTTTACTCTAATCCACCTACCAAGTGGGCCTCCTTGGTCGGCTTTTGCTAACCTATGAACATAGAATACGAACCAAAAGTTACTTCTTTATCTTTCAAAACTGATTACATGAGAATGATACATGAAACTGAAAATGAACTTGCTGTGCAAGATACAATCAGAATATTGTATTTCCAAAAATCCAAACTTACAAACTATCAATCTCATCCCTATAAGTAGAGGATTGACTTCTTTATTCTGAAATAGAAAAAGGAACTATCTAACTAAAACCGCGCCGAAGAGAAAAATAGGAAATGCAATAGCCCACGACATATGCAATGAAGTATGGGCGACCAAGTCAACATGTTGGGAATACGGAGGGAATATAGCAGAGCTAAATTCATGAATCTCTAAAACAATGGCTCTTGATTTATGGTAGTCATGTCTTCTGATGCCATGATGGCTTATCCATTCGAAGCTGGTCTTTAACGTCCTCCTTCAATGATGTCGACCACTCCCAGCTGTATGTGGTAAATTTGGCCTTGTTAATTCACCATACACTTCAACATAGTCCTTCTTCACCAGGTAAACACAAGACTGAATATGAGATTATTCATCTTGTTTTCCTGCATGATT
Organism: Thuja plicata; assembly: GCA_018584345.1. NCBI lineage: Eukaryota > Viridiplantae > Streptophyta > Pinopsida > Cupressales > Cupressaceae > Thuja > Thuja plicata. The sequence goes on from MU224923.1 coordinate 3,131,975, forward strand.
CGACCTATTGCCTTCTATCCAGACGGGGTTTTTGAAATTGCTCTCATAACGAGAGTCTCACAACCATGGACCAATCTAGGAATGAAGGATTTATCATGATAAATGCAATACAATGCAATATTATGCTAAGAAAATGAGAGATATGAGATAATCTAAGACATGATGATCAATGCAATTAATCTAGAAATTGAAGTTATTCTATTGCAAAATGATATTATTTGATATGAAGCTATGACAATAATTCAATATTCTAACAATGCATATTTTCTTCAGAAATTCAGGGGGTAATCAGGGTTTTGAATGAAGAATGAGAGTTCTTTTATAGACTCAGAGATGATCAGAATACAAACTTTCCTCTTTGAAATAAAATAGATAGAAAAGCCAGTTTAAAATAGAAAGCTTTATTCAAAAGAATTCAATAAATTGTTTTCTTCCTGCTTTAACTGTTTTCTTTCTTTGATTTAATTCTGTTTTATTTGAATTAAATTGTATTCTTTCTCTTTAAAGCACAATTAATTCAAAGTTTCCATTTCTGAATAAAAGAAAGATTTTTGATAGAATATTCAATTAATTAAATAAATATGACCTCATAATTGCTTTTTCTCAATTATTTGAATA
>MU224923.1:3149127-3164320 GCA_018584345.1 Thuja plicata
TACAGATGAGAGTGTCACACCTAAAATTCCAAAATACACATCTAGATACCATTCAAAAGAAGATATCATTGGAGATCAGAGCAGTAAAGTTTTGACAAGATCTAAAGCAAAAGGTTTAACCGTTGATGAAGAGGTATGTTTACTTTCTCAAATTGAACCCTTAAGTGTTGAAGATTCTTGTAATGATTCAAATTGGCAAAATGCAATGCAAGAAGAATTAGATTAGATAATTAAGAATGACACATGGGAATTGGTCCCTAGACCTTGTGACAAAAATGTGTTTGGAACTAAGTGGATATTCAGAAACAAAATGAATGAAGATGGTGCAGTGATAAGAAACAAAGCAAGACTGGTATGTAATGGATATGCGTAGAGAGAAGGAATTGACTACTCTAATACATTTGCCCCTTTGAGCAGACTGGAAGCTAATAATTTTTTTTTAGCTTATGCAAAATTCAAGAACTTTAAAGTATATCAGAGGGATGTCAAGTCAACATTTCTAAATGGTGACTTCAAGGAAGAAGTTTACATAGAACATCCTGAAGGATTTAATTTATCAGAAAAATAGGACATGGTATGCAGACTAAAGAAAGCCCTCTATGGACTTAAACAGGCCCCAAGAGCATGGTATGAGAGACTTCATGGCTACTTGAAAAAGGTTGGAATCAAGAAGGGAGCAGAAGATTATAACTTATTCATAAGAGAGACACCTGACGGATTATTATTTATTTCTATTTTTGTTGATGACATTATTTTTGGAGGTAATGACAAGCTTAGTGCAGAATTCACCAAAGAGATGCAAAGTGAGTTTGAAATGAGCATGATTGGACCTATAAAATACTTTCTGGGATTAAATGTAAAATAGACAGACAACAGTATATTCATAAATTAGTCTAAATATGTGAAGGAGATATTGAAGACATTCAAGATGGAAGATTGCAAGCCAAAAAGAACCCCTATGATAACAGGAAGCAAGATTACTAAAAATGATGACTCTACAACAGTTGACAAAACGGTATACAAGTCTATGATTGGAAAAATCATATATCTCACTCAATTTAGATGAGATATTTCTAATGCAATTGGCATTGTTGGAAGATTTGCAGCTGAACCAAAATAAAATCACTTAATGGCAATAAAAAGAATATTCAGATATTTAAAAGGGACTATAGACTATGTTTTATGATATCCTAACTTAGAAAATGTAGAACTTCATGTGTATACAGATGCAAATTGGGCAGGTTGTGTTGATGATAGAAAGAGTACCCCAGGAGGAGTAGTATTTCTTGGAGACAGGTTGGTTACTTGGACAAGCAAGAAGTAGAACTGTATTTCTCAGTCAACAACAAAAGCTGAGTATGTAGTAGCAACATTAAATTGTTCCACAATGGTTTGGATCAAGCAGATGATTAAATACTTTGGAATTCAGATTAATTATCCTATTGTCATTCATTGTGAAAACACTAGCACTATTAATATGTCAAAGAACCCTATGATGCACACAAAGACAAAACACATAGAAATAAAATATCATTTTCTGAGAGAAAAAGTTGCAGAGAGAGAAGTGAAGTTGGATTATGTGAGCACCAAAGACCAGTTGGCAGACATATTTACAAAACCTTTATCAAAGATACTTTTGAGTATCTTAGGAAGAAGCTGGGAATAATTCCCTTTCCTGAGTCTGATTAGAATTTGCAGCAAGTGCATCAGTCCTTGGTGACTGATGATTGGTTGACTACTCTATTTCTGGAGTAGTACCTGTGCTTATTTGTATTTGGCATCCTTTTCCATTGATGTCAAAGGGGGAGTATATAGTAAGAGGGAGCATATACTCTGGGGGAGTATACAGTCATGAAAATAAAAACACTGTAAAAAGAGATGCAGCAGTTAAGAGGAACTTTTGATGAGGATATTGAGAAGATTGTAAAAAGAAAGAAGATGCTTTTGGATGGATGGTGTTTTTTACATCATATGTTGCCATCAATGTCAAAGGGGGAGATTGTTGGAGATTTTCCTTTGTGCAAATAGTTGACTGTATGTTTGTCATTGATGACAACATATTGTATACACTAGTGTACTATATTCAATTATCAATATAGATATGTTTGAGCCTTGCGTGGTTATTTGTATGTTGTAGACATATTTATTATGCCATGTTCATACACGTAGATTCAACAATGCAGTTAAAGTTGAGTTATGTTGATCTGTTTACTAGCCATAGTTTCAGAAGATTGTTATTAAGAGCTGACAATAATTTTATTATTTCTTCAGTTGTGCCTATCTTTGGGATATGTGTGATCGGATTCATGTTTAGTTATGAGTTAATAATTTTTAACCAAAGGCGCTTAAAGTGTTTTATCTAAAGAGTGATGTTTGAGTTATTTTGGTGGAGCCGACTATGTGAAGCGATGCGTCTATTAATTTTAAGTTGCGTGGTTCTAATTATGTTACATGCTTAGTTTAGTCAACAAGGAAGTTGTTGAAGATTTTCCTAAAACCGACACAACCATATCTTTGAAGAAGATACTTATAATAGTTCATTTGTGATCGCCAACTATGTGGAAAAAGGAATAGAAGTGAAAAAGTCATGACAGTTAACAGAGCAGAATGTCTGATGTATTAGAACAGTAAAGCAACATCATTCATCAGTCAAGGATCTATGTGAAGAAGCATAAATATTATACAAGTCACTAGAACTGATCAAGACAACAGGTCTACTTAAACAGTTCAAACATCAGATATAGTGTATATATGTTTTGTAGAAGGTTGCAACCATCATCATTTGACCAGTGTGCTCTTGGACAGTGTGTCTTCACCCCTAATAGGGTTATTTGTAAAAGACTCCTAACAGGGTCCAACCCTTGACCAAGTCATTCTACTTATTGCATTGTAAAGATCAACTCTAACTGGGTTGTAAGATCTTCTAACATGGATCATTATACTCTAGTGCAGTTCTTTGTGGGTGCTAATTCCCACCAGGGTGTTTACCTGTTTTGGTTTCCCCGTAACCAAAATTGTGGTGTTTTATTCTATGTTATCTTGTAGCATTTATGCTTAATGTCATTCTGTACTTAATTGGTTAAATGAGTTGAAACTAGTTGATAATTGATTCACCCCCCTATCAGTTATCTCTTGGGACTAATCCTAATAGATGCCATATGGTATGACGTACCTGAATCTAGTAGCCATCTAGAAGAGGGAGGTATAGCAGTTGCACATAATGCATGACCCTTCCCTATGTCCTTTCTATCTATATGAAGTGATGATGAAGAAGAAGACCCATGATAAGTAGAAGAAGAAGGAATATCAATGTGGCTCTTCTGAAGAAGATCTTGCAAATTAGAAATTTTCTTTTCATATCCATCTATCTTGTTCTCATAACAACGAGACTCATCATGAGTTCCTTGTTTACAATGAGCATACTTAGTTCTTTCTATATTCAATTTTTCCCCCTTAGGAGAAGGGGAGACAAAGGAGTACTGAGAACTAGAATCCTTCATAGACTCTGTGGTTGATGAATTTTGTTTCTGAGCCATAAGTACAACCAACCCCCCATGAGAGAGGATCGAGGATCCAAATCCCCCCAGAATGATATAACCCTTGTGCCGATGATCGGACCAATGTGGCTCCACTATGGAAGAAACAAAGGCACTAGATGAAGAAGAGGAAACCCCTGAATGTGAGGAGAAACTGGAAGGCCTAGCTGATGCTCAAAAGAGAACGCATGAGACTCCTGTAATGGAATCTCCAATGAAGGTGGGCCAATAAATGTGTTTAATCTATCATTTGAGAGGAGATGAATATCCTCGAGTATGTCCTCAACAACTGCAGTAGGTGGCTTGATGCATGGAGTGATAATGTATGGAAAAGTTGAAGAGGAATCCTGATGAACAGATGTAAACTCAACATAAGGTGGAGGTGTAGAAGTCAGAACACTGATCTCAGGAACTATACATAATGCATGACCCTTTCCTATTTCCTTTCTATCTGTATGAAGTGATGATGAAGAATAAGACCCATCAGAAGTAGAAATTAGAAATTTTCTTTTCATATCCATCTATCTTCTTCTCATAACAATGGGACTCGTCATGAGTGCCTTGTTCACAATAAGCACACTTAGGTCTTTATATATTCAATTCTTCCCCCTTAGAAGAAGGGGAGACAAAGGAGTACTGAGAACTAGAATCCTTCGTAGACTCTATGGTTGATGACTTTTGTTTCTTCTCCTGCTTCCCTGAAGATGGGTGAGCTACCAATGCATGGTTCTGTGATCCAGTGATAGAATCAAGCTGAAATAGCTTTGCCTACTCACGAGTCAAACAATCACAAAACATATCAAAAGTAGGCATGGTAAATCTTGGACCCAAAGCATCCCTGGTAGAATGGAATGTAGAAGAGAAAAGAACCACGAAGCTTGGAAAGTATCAGATAAATACTCTCGATATTTGTCTTATTCTTTCCACAACTATGTAAGAGGGACCTCGTAGATTTGAATTTTGTTAAGAAATCTTGAATAGAGTAAAATGTCTCAGGAGCCATGGATGTCAATTCTGCTTCGATCTGAAGTACCTGAAACTCATTTACTATGCCAAAGAGAGTCTGAAACTTCTCCCACATCTCAATAGGAGTATCACAACTATCAAGGTGAAAAATCAGACTATCTGAAACATGCAAAGAAAGAACACCCATGGCCTCATCCATCTTGTTTCTGTGCTGCATGACCTCGTAAGGACGAGTCAAAATAGGCTGAATAATATCCAAACAAGACCATAACCCACATGACTGGAGAAGCCTAGTCATACAATATTTACACAAATGATAATTATGTGGTGTGAGAAGCTCAATTGATGCTGAATATGCCATGCCGTACTTTAAGCCTGCTTTATTTTATGTTTTCTTTTAGAACTAGATAGAAGATGCAGAAGGGTTTATGTTTTATGTGTTGGAGTGTTTTGGTTTTTCTGAGATAAATGAGAGAAGAACCAGAAAGAAACACCCCCACAGAGAGAGAAACCAAACCCCAGTACAACTGAGAATCTAGAAGAAGAAACACTGAAATAAGGTTACAAAATAAATGTGTAAAATACTTGGAAAATTACCCCCAAAAGGATCTCAGATCTGAAGTGGGCTTATCAAGAGCTTTCTGACGCCTATTCGTGAGCCAAAAATGGAGTTTGTATCCTCATTCTAGAGGCTTGGAAGCGCTAAAAAGAAGGGCTCTCTTTGACTGGAAAAAATCCAATAAAAAATAATAATATCATAATGAAACCCCTTCCAAAATCTATGTCTTGGAATTAGCTTTCCGACGCTATCTCATTTGAAAACAACGGCCTCCGTTTAGTCAAGTTATGAGCAAAACATCGAAGACTACTCCAAAACAAGAAAAGAACCAAGAAACCCAAATTGCCATGAAAAAAAAAGGGAAAAAAATTTAAAAAAATGGTGGCGTGAATTTTGAGGCAACACGGAAATCAAGGTAGCATGAAAACCAAGTTGTTTTTTGCCTCAAAAAATGTGTCAAGGTCATGCATTTAAAAAAGAGGGCCCAGATTTCAACTGTGTCCAAATTGGACATGCCTTATATGAAAATAGGGGTTTTGGGGCATTCAAGACACAACCTAGATGTCAGGTTTTGCTCAAAGTGCTCCAAAAAATAAATGCTCTTTAAATCCACACAAAAATGGTTGAAAAAAATTGAAACCCTCGGAGCTCCAAAAATGTTAAGAACTCAAGAACGGGCTACAATAGCAAGGCTCTGATACCATGTTAGAATTCATAGAATTCAGCCACCAAGATCCACTACATGCAAAATAACCTGTTACAAAAGCAAAGCTTGGAGACAAGAATGTTCTGAAAGACAAAATATTCATTCAGAGAGGGAATGATAAAATACAAAGAGATCAATCCTTATAAAGGAGATCGAACACCAAGTAGGTGGAGAAAACTAGGTTGTATGAATAATTAATAAAGAATTAATTATTGCATGCCTAAAGTTTAGCTTAAGTGAACAAGAGATAAAAAGGTGACTTAAACAATTAAATTAATAATGATTTAATTAATAAGTGAACATAGAAATACCTTTTTACTCTAACAATGAATGCCAAGCATGTATGGTGCAATAATATTTTGCAATCTTGTGCAAAGACTGGTCCTTTGGCCTTTCATTACTACAACTCCATCAGCTCCAACACACACCAACTTCTTGGCAATTGTCAATTCATCAATACCAGCAATTTCATTCAATGCTTTCTTAACTTCTAAATATAAAATTTCTGCTATTGAATTTCCGCTCATTTTATGAATACGGAGTAGATGAGCTCAACAGACATGTTATTTTATGGTATACACATGCATACAGACCCAAGCAGTGTTATCTACCAGAGTAACTTCATCTATGGATAATGGTGAATGAATTTTGACTCTTTTACACTCTCTTGTAAATTTTTCTAACAAATTCTTCTTAAAAACAAGTAAATGTTTAATCAGTATGTCTTCAATCAGAAGTTTGTCAGACCCCTCATACCTGTCATAGTATTTTGTCAATGAAACAAGCTTCCCTTGCTCAATTACTCTCTTCTCTAGCATTTTCATATCTGGTTTCCAAAGTTGTCTTTCAGTAGTGGCATTTTCTTCAATTTTCTTCTCTTCTCCTTCTATCCTATGTTTCTTAGGAGGTAAGTCCAGTTTAGTGGACCTTGTGTTTCTTCTAGGTAATTTCTTTGTGGTCACTTCCTGTAATGTATGCTGAGGTGGTGAAGGTGTAGATACATCAATCATAGTATAAAGTGGATTGATTATCTTCGCATCTTCTGGAGGTGGAAGGGTTGCAGCAGGAGTGCTTACCAACCCAAAATCCCTCTCAGTCATATTCTTCCTAACTTATTTCATTTCATATTTAGATATTCTTGCCTTGGCTCCACAGTTATCAATTATATTCTCTACTTTCCTCTTCCTTGATTCTCTAGTTTGTTCCTCCCTAATCTTAAAACAAGTAAATGTTTAATCACTATGCCTTCAATCAGAAGTTTGTCAGATCCCTCATACCTGTCATAATATTTTGTCAATGAAACAAGCTTCCCTTGCTCAATTACTCTCTTCTCTAGAATTTTCATATCTGGTTTCCAAATTTGTCTTTCAGTAGTGGTATTTTCTTCAATTTTCTTCTCTTCTCCTTCTATCCTTTATTTCTTAGGAGGTAAGTCCAGTTTAGTGGACCTTGTGTTTCATCTAGGTACTTTCTTTGTGGTCACTTCCTGCAATGTATGCTGAGGTGGTGAAGGTGTAGACACATCAATCACATTAGAAATTGGATTTTTTTATCTTAGCATCTTCTGGAGGTGGAAGGGCTATAACAATAGTGCTTGCCAACCCAAAATCTCTCTCAGTCATCTTCTTCCCAACTTATTTCATTTCCTCTTTAGATATTCTTGCCTTGGTTGCACAATCATCAATTATATTCTCTAATTTCCTCTTCCTTGATGCTCTAGTATGTTCCTCCCTAATCTTTGTAGACTTCTCCTCATAAGTACCCCATCTCTCCTCTGATGAATCAAATTTTGAAGCTAAGATGTGTTCTACTTGCATAGTCAAAACTTTAGAACAAACCTCAAAGCCTAGTGGATAGCACCATTTATTTCTAGGAATAACTGCCTCAAAGCACACACAATTAGTTTCAACCATGAAACAGATTGAGTCCTCATAGTTTTCTATCACTACCTCAGGAATTCTCTCCCTCGCCTTCATCTCTCTCTGTAGGATTTTGATCATACCAAACAATTCACCATCTACCCAAGTGTTGTTATGTCTCCTATAACTCTGGGAAATCTAAATACCAATAGGTATACTATCTTTCCATGATCTAGGGTGCATACCAGGAAATTTGTGAACAATGTGAATGTACATGTGTATCAAAAAAGATCCAAATCTGAATCCTTTTGACTTTTCCCCCTTAATCTCCCTTACATTTTTCAATAATTGTTGTGTTAAGACTTCGCATAGATTGTACTTGATGTTTTCCTTGACCATCTTATAAGCCATTAAGATTACACCTGCTGATACAAAATTGATTTGGCTGCTATAATGGAGTTTATAGCCTAAGATCATAGTAATCAATCTTACATCCTGTTAGAATACATTGTTTATCGTCATCGCTCTCCTGTCCCACTGTGAATGTGTTAGGGTTTCTACCATTTTCTTAGTGTTCTTCTCAGCAACAGGTACTACACCAGTATTGTCCAATCCTGCTATGGCATGAATTAGGTCGCTGCAGATCTTCATAGGCTGATCTCCATGTCATATGAACTGATCATGAACTCTACTCAATATAATCTTTATCCATTCTTGTTCGTCAAAATCCTGAAGTTCAGATATCTTCATAATGCTCAGGTTATTTAGGTGTGCAAACTCATCCTTCATTTTTGCATCATCACCTATCATATCTTCCATCTCTGTATAAATCTCTTCGTCTCCCAAAGATTCATACTTACAATGTATGTATGCCCTAATATCTTCGACATGTAAAACTTTGTAGGGTGTTTGAGAAAATGTGCCTTCGGGATCTTCCTCAGTATATTTGAAAGGGTTTTTCTTAAATTTGTATCTAGGTCTCTCTGCAAGTTCAAAAATCATAGGAGTATCCATTTTTAAAAATTTGTAATCGATCTAAATACCTCTTTACTGTGGAAATGTGAATTTATGCTTTGATCAAACTCTTCAACACACTTGCTCCAATGTTGCTTCTGCTCAAGAATTTGTTCTCCTCAGGTTCTTCTCTACAAATGATGTTCAATTATGTTCTTTCAATTATCCTTATACTTCACTGAGTGAAGAAATGACATAGTTTCCAATGAGCTCATTTCTGCACAAAAACCAGTCGAGTAACAATTTGGCGATCATAGGATATAGGCTTGTAAAATCATGTGATCACAGATATGTGATCTAAAACATTTCTAAATTCTTTCCCTAAGCTCACGAGAGATTACATATGAAATTTAGGGACTGGATGGATTTATGATGTATTTCTTCCAATGCCCCCCTAAGGCCATGCTTAGCCATCTAGGTTGATGTAGTAATGTTACCATCATGCGAAGACTCAGTAGCATCTACTGATTCTCCTTGAACTTTTTCTTCACTAGACTCCTTTACCTTCCATACCTTATTACTGCTGATATCTTGCGCTTTCTTGAAACAACTATCAAGTTCATTCTTGTACTCTGCAAGACTCTTACCAGTATCACCAATATTTTTCTTTGTCACTTTAGGAGGTGGTACTCTTCTGTTGTCATTTCTATTGTACCTGCAAAACTTCGCTATATGCCCTCGATTGTTACATTTGTAGCATATAATAAGTGATCTATTCTGATTAACCTACAACTTACAATACCTTGCAATGTGCCCAAGGTTATTACATTTGTAACATGTGGTCTTAGTTTCTATCTCTTCACTAATGTAATCTTGTTTGTATCTTGATTGATCAAGTTTCATGCATTATGCTTTCTTGTTCCCATATGCATAACAGTTAAAGCAATAACCAGAAAAAGGTTTGAAAGGGGTTTTACCTCTGCAATCTCTCTTCATGTGTCCAACCTTGTTACATCCAAAACATCTACCTCTAAAAGGTCTGATATGTTCTTTAGGTTCTTCAAGAGTAGGTCTTTCTCCATCAATATTTGCATCAGATTTTTCTTCTTGATTCTTAGAACATTCAACTTCATTGAAGCCAACTCCAGTCATGTCTCCTTTAGGTTTTTGTCTTTCTCTCTGTTCATCAATCAAATCAATGCTCATGTGAAGTATCTCAATATGATTCTTTTCCTCAACAAGTTCTCATTTTATGATCTAATTGTATTTCTCTAATTCTAGATACTTGTTCTTGTAGTGTTCAAGTTGAGTCATCATTTGTCCCATCTGAATATGCATCCTTCAAGGTTTCTTCAATTTTGTTCTTAGCATATTTTTCTTGTTGAATCTCTTTAGGCATATGTAGTGAAGTAGTTTCATAATCAATCTTTAATGTATCTTTGTCTTTCTCAAGCTGCATTATTTGATCTGAATTATCATTGTCTGGATCATCTTTTATCTTAACCATAAGATCTTGTCTCTGACTTCTAGAAAGTTCAAGATGCTCTTTTATTTTCTTAATGAATCCCCCTACTCTTCTCAATTTGAATTTCAAGTCACCATTCTCTGCTTTATCTTTGTCAAGATCTTCAAGTGCTGCTTCAAAGTTTTCTTCCAAACTTTCATAATCCATCTTGATCTCCCTTAAGCTGTTAAACTTTCTCTCCAATGGCCAACAACTCTGATACCAATTGTTAGGATTAATTAATACTAAGAGGGGGGTGAATCAGTATTACAACACTTTAAACATGAACTTAATAAATTCCAACTTAACCATATAATTACTGAAATGAAAAGAACATAAGCACACAACACATAACTCATAACACCATGAATTGTTGTCGAGGAAACCATGGCCAAGGGAAAACCCCAGTGGGGATGGTACCCACAAATATGTACTAAAAGTATAGTGTCCATGTTAGGATACCTAGCCCTGTTAGGAGCTGAATACTACATTAGCACATTTCCCTGTTAGGGGGGTTACACAAACCTTTTTAAAGGTATACAGAGCACACTTCTCTTACAATCAGAAATAGTTCAGTTACAATCAATCTCAGAAATGAACAACACAAGCATCATCTATGCTTAGATAGTTCTAGTTGTAGCTTGCATCTGTCTGACATCACAATGCATCCACGCATTCTATTTACTTCATATCATATCATCATTGTTTCCCTTCGCTTTACTAAAAGCTCTTCATATATATATACAAAATAGAATTAATACTTAAGCAAAGAGTAAATACAAAGTCGGTGACCTTATACTACCAAATAATAGGTAAACCACAATCCCAATCCAACTTAGCACGTTTGGGTTCCATGTCATACTCCCTTAATCATTGCGACTATCCATTTGCCTTGTATCTTTGTTCCTTTGTCTTTGCATGTCTTCAATACACTGTAACTCACTGCGATCAACACCAAAACTTAAGCGACCTTAACAGAAGGTCATACATATCCCAAACTATCTTCCTTTAAGCTTGCATGTGATCATTCATCATATACTATCTTCGCTCTCCAAACCTGTACTTCTATACTTTGTATTTGTGTTTACTGTACTTAGTCATTTTACTATCTACATATTCAAAACTATAAATAACTCCAAGCGATAATCATACCAGATGTGCTGCCATAAATGACAACCCTCAAGTGTCCCATATTACTCCAAAAATGCATCACTTGACAACAATAACTTGTTGAGAAAAAAAGTTATGGTTTGAAGGAACTTGGATGTGAGATTGTCCAAGGTTCTATGTCAAAGTATCTCATGAAAAAGAAGTCAATTCATCATTGATAATATTAAATATTTCAAATGACATTTGTGCATTATTTACATCAGTGATATGTTTCTTTGGAGTACTTATGCAAAGGTAGTTAGGGTTTGATATTTAAGGGTTTTCATTGTGTGTTTAGATCTTGTCTTCATGGCCACATGAATTAGTCAAACAGTAACATGAGCTTCACGAAACACTACTTATGCATGGGTTTGGTTGAGAAACTAGTCTCATTCAAATGATATCTTAAGTCACTGCATATGTTATGAAATTAGTTCCTCAAATCAAGTCACTACTTATGAGTGAGTGATGAAATTAGTTCCTCAAATCAAGTCACTACTTACGAGTGAGTGCCAAGTGTTTGATAATAGATATTTTGTTAAACTTTTGATATTTGTAGAAAGAAGATCTGAGGTCAAGTTTCAAATCCTCGAGCGGTTATTTCCATATTATCTTGCTTGGGCGGGTAGCTATCTATCTCTTCCTTCTATAACAGTTGAAAAATAGTTTTCTAACTATTTCTTGCAGCGATGTACTTGGTGATGACAACCAAAAACCTTTGGTTCAGGTGTTGTGTGAAGATTTTCTAGTGTCAAATAATTTTTTTTAATTCTGTTGTTACAAGATGAAGATTAAGATATATTGGAGTAGAATGCAGAGATAAACAGACATGAAAGTATTAGAGATCCATGAACAAGTGTTGAGAAGGAAAATGAATTTTGAGATATCTCTGCATGTAATAAAGAAGTAAGTTTATTGTTAAAAGGTAAAATACAGTAGATATTTTAATCTCTTAGATATTGATATTATGATAAAAATGTTTTTGAACAAAGAAAGGATAGATTGGAGAGTTTATGTGTGTAATGAGTTTGAAGATGGTATCTTGAAAGACATCATGATGATCGAGGTTTGAAGATTGTTGTTCAAGAAAGGTAATTGTTCTAAAAGTTAATATTGCAAATCCATTTTAGATTGCAGGGTATTTTCTTTTATTCATACATATTGAGAAATAAGATTGATGAGTAAATTGTAAATAAATAGAGTAACACTATGTATTTTATTTTTTTGGCTTCTTCAAGACTGATCTAAATGAAGTGAGGTATTCCCAGTGAGGCCCATGTTGTATTGTCTCTGAGGCGCATATTGTATTTCCAGTGAGGCATAGATTGTAATCAGTGAGGTTTATGGTAGGCGAGGCTCAATGGAGTTCATTTTCATAGTGGTTATTTTACACTTGTAGGGTTTTCCACTCAAATCTTATTCTTGTGTTCTATAGTTTGATATATACTTTGATGCTATGATTTTGTTATCTATGAATTGATATATGTTATAGTGTCATTGTGTATGAATTGATATATGTTATAGTGTCATTGTGTTTAAGCATTTCTCCAACACAATGAAGAACAAACATGGTATTTTTACATGTTTATGAGTCCAAACTCATGAAACATTTATTCTTCTGCATGGTGTTAATGGAAGAGCATCCCAACTTGTAAAGAATTAAAAATTTAAAAAGTTTTTGGAAAGAGGGAATAAGAAACTAGTGTTGAGAAGTGAATTATTTTTTATTTTGGCTTGATTTTTGGTATGTTATTCCTAACAAAAAAAATCTGATCCACTTGTATTCATGTAGATGAAGGTGGTAACTAAAATTTTCAGACCAATCAAAAAATATTTTTATATTCGAATTAAAATTTGAAATGTGGTCAGTTATTAGTTTTTAGTTCACTTTTATGAATGCCTTCAATCACTCTTCGTACATTTCAACAAGTTGAAATTGGATTTGTAAGCTTCAAAGGTTTATTTGGTTTGAATTAAATGAAGGTTATGTTTTAAAAAATCTTATTTCATACTTTGTTCTTCTAAATATTGAAGGGGATAAAACCCAATACCCATTCTTGGAGTGGTGCATTTAATGTTTCATGAAGATTATTTTGAATTAAAATCGAAAACCCATTTTGAGCCCTAACTAACTCGTGTTGGGGTGGATGGACATATGAACACACATAAATTTAGAAATATACACACAAACACAAACTCATGTGTTATTGCACATCATCTTCCATTAATTGGTAACAAAAACATTATATTAACTAAGAATTTCTTTTTTTCTTTTATATTTTTTATATTTTTTTAATATATCAACTAAGAATGTTGCTGCATTCAGTATACATGATTACCTAAAACTCCCTAATGCTCAAATATTGCATTGATGACTCTTTATATAGAGGTCTTAGATAGTTTTAGGAAATTACGTGGAGTAATCTAGATCATAGGCCGACTTGAATAATATTTAATATTTTTCACTCATTTATCCTTATCTAGCTCTTTCTACAACATTTTCCTCTTATCTTATCTAGGCCAACTTGGCATTGCATTGAAGGGAGAAATTATATTTTCTAACGCCCCCCCTTAATTTTGATCACAAATGCTTTGGCATTCAAAAAATCATTTTCTCTTAATTATTGACTTTCTTTTGACTCTTTTTGGTAACCGTAATCAAGTCTTCAAAGTTTCTCAAATCCTTTCCTGTCTTGATAACTTCAAACCACTCTACGATCTTCCGCTCTTATGATGTCTTTTTTTTGACTTCATCCAAATGCTACAATATTCCTTCAATCCTTCAAAGCTTCATTCCGAAACTTCCTAAAAACTCACTATTTGGAGACATCTTTCCAAACAATGTTTGCCTTTGATCCAAAATATTTTTTATACCTTTGAACATTCAAACCTTTCATGATTTCTATCAATTTTTACATATGAACATTTGTACTTAAATGACATTGTGATTGTACCTATAAGATTTTTCCAACTTGATCCAGAACTCCATCTACAATCCATTTTCATACATTCATTCTTTGAGTCTTTATTCAAACATGTCTTTTCACAATGATTTCTAAAACCATGGATACTGCAAGGATGGAGATCTGAACACTTGTCATTTATGTCCTTTCTTATTGCAATGTGAGCAAAACATTCCTTGAATTAATTTTCTTGAACCTATAACACCTTTATTCATCTTTCCTTTACATGTGATATTCCCAAGGCCTTCATATTTTGGCCTCATTGTTTTCTCAATTGGCTTTCTCATTTCTTGTTTATGTTTTCCCAATCCTTGACCTTTATAACCCATTCTTTTCGTGATATTTAAACTAGTATTCTTTCCATTATCATTACATCCAACAAGATTTGTAGACCATTTAACATATTCATCTTCTTCACAAACAACTACAACAAAATCTCACTTACCAAATGAAATAAACAAACCGTCTTTTCCACATGAAACATCACAAACCCATGGCTTTGACTTTTGGCATTCATCATGTCTCTGTTGGGGTGGATGGAGATATGAACACACATAAATTCAAAATATACATACAAACACATAAACTCAAGTGTTACTGTGTGCATTATCTTGCATTAATTGATAACAAAAATATTACACCTGACAATGTTGTTGCATTCAGTATACATGATCAGTTGGAACTCCCTGGTGCTCAAATCCTACATTGAGGCCCTTTATATAGAGGTTTTAGATAGTTCTAGAAATTACATCGATTAAACTAGATCATAGGTCGACCTGAATAGCATTATTATTTTTCACTCATTTATCCTTTTCTAGCTCTTTCTAGAACATTTCAATATTATCTTATCTAGGCTGACTTGGTATTGCATTGAAGGAGAAATTAGATTTGCCAACAACTCACATGCCTGATAATGGAGAGAATGGAACAATGATTGGCTAATTGGTTCTAAAGAGTCTAGACTATATAAATTACCATGCAAGAAATGGAGGAAAGA
>MU224923.1:3166738-3176882 GCA_018584345.1 Thuja plicata
AAGTGGAACTATTTTTCCTATTTTTTCAAATTCATCCTGTTTGAGATGAATATTTGAAGCACTTAGAGATTGAATCTTAAAAACATTCAGTAATATAATTTGTATTACTCAAAGTCTACTTTCCAAATATGTAATTTATTTTAATACCTAGATGATAAAATTCCATGTTTAATAGTAATTACAAAAACCCACATTTTAAAAGTCATTGTTTTAGGACCATACTATGCCCGTGTACGGCAAGCAAAAATTGAGCTAAATGAAACTATTTATCTTAATCCTTTTGGGATATGGTATGTAACACAGCTAAGATTGATGACAATATTTTTTTGTATTTTTTTGTTGAATATATTTTTTTTTATTAATTTTTTATTAGGCATAATTGTTGTTTTTAAAATCTCTCATGTACGACAAGCATAATTTGACCAAAACATATGTTTTTTTAATTTTTTAATTTTTTTAAGTGTGTAGAATTGTCTCTAGTTTTATGTCATATAATTTTTGTTGCGAGAAAATTTCAAATAAAAAAGTTATTAAAATAACACAATATCCTATTATTTCTAGTTTGTGGACCTATTTCAGTAGAAATTCAATGAAAAATAGAAATTTTAATCAAATTTTTTAAAAAATTACATATTTGGAATCTGCACAGTCTGATCTATAATGGGTTTTTATTTTGTCAAAATATTCCTCTGAAAAAGTCTTTAGATATATGTCTAAAGTATGTATTTTGTATAGACACTAGTAGAGCCTTCAAGTTGCAGGTCAAACCAGGTCCAAGGCTATGGTTCGGCTACCCAAGCCTCTTTCCAAACCAAAAGCCAACTGTAAAAGCGGGCTTGAAATTCAAATTTTTTAGAAACGGGATCTCGTTTAGTAAACGTTACCCCGTTTACCTTTTTTCAAATTCATAGCATATAAATGAATCGATGGAAGGTTTTGTATAAAAAATAATATTTTTTCAAAATGGGACCCCACTTTGAAACGGGGTCCCGTTTCATTTTTCAAAACGGGACCCCATTTTGAAACGGGATCCTGTTTCATTTTTCAAAACGGGACCCCGTTTCTAAAATTTTAGGCTCGGGACCCCAAAGCTAAACGAGACCCCGTTCATTCTAAGCGGGAACCCGTTTTGTTGAGTGAGATTTCGTGAATTTGGCTAAGTATGAAAGTTCCTAGTGAAGTGCACTCATCTTCTTGCTTCAACCCTAAGGTATTTTTCCACCCTTTACCCAATATTTTTAAGGTGGTTCTCTCTCATTTGTGAGGGTGTGAATTTGGAGATTTGTAGTGAATTATATCACTATGAATGGGAGATATTATTATCTATGTTAAAGTATGTTAAAGAAATTTTTTGTGGAATGTTATTAAGCTTTTTAACAAAATGATTTTTTTATGGGGAGTCTTATTTAAAATATTTTTCCTTATGTATGTATCGTGTAATGTGTAAAATCTATACTTTTATGGTTCTTGTTTTATGTAAATTTGAGTTATATTTATAATGATTAGTATCTTAAGATCCTAATTTCTATCATGATTTCAGATCAAACTAGGTTATACTAATCATGTTTATAGATTATACTAGAAGTTATGTATAACTTGATAGAAAATCTTTTTTTGTTCAGTCAACATATGTGCAAGGTCATTTTTGTGATGCACCTAATGTATTTATTCTATTTTTTGAATCAATTGATCGCATTTAAGTTAGGAAATGTTAAATCATTTTTTCACAGATAATATCAAAGAGTATTTTCATACCTAATCATTTTCCTAAACATACTCTTGATGTTTTCTCTGTTGACTTCTTTCTCATATTAAAAGAATTCACTAAGAGAATCCTTGTATTTAGCTACCACTAATCTATGGTAACATTCAAGATAGATAAAAGCATAGATGAAAGGCCTTCAATTAAATACAAAAACTAGGCTCACTTTATAATGTATTGAATTGCAATATATGACTTTCATTCATTTGATATATTTTTTATTAAATTTTGATAATGATTTTTTATACTAATTTAATTAATTGCCTATATCATCATGACTAGAATAAATTAAATTATATCATATAGCATTGTCAAAGCTATAAAAATGTGAATCAAAATAATGGAAATAGTGCAATACTCTAGATCCAAACTCATAATCCACACAATCACAAAATGAAGTTTAAGATTTGTGTTCAAATCAAATGATAAACAATAATGTCAGTACAAAGACTTTAGGAAAATCCATTATTGTTTGAGATTTGTTTGAATGCTTTGGTATGTGGGTTGCTCTTCAAAATAGTATAACCATGATTATACAATGAAGGATAGACGCTTGATAAAAGCTAGCTCTTAATTAAGGATTATTGATAGATTCTAGTGATAATTTGACAATAGTACAAGTACTCAAAGTGTTAGATGGAAAACGAAGGAGTGAAAATCTTATTTATATACCTCACATACATTTGATCAATGGTAGAGATTAAATAGCAAGATCAAAGGTTGAGAAAATTTTAGAGAAGATAAGACCTAGAATGCACATGGATTGATGAAGTAGAAGGATAAGGTGAGGTTTAAATTCATGTTGAAAATAGATAAAATTTTAATTTTAATAATTTAAGGTAGGATATTGATAAATGATTTGAATTTATTTCATTTTGGAAAAGAGTGTTAGCTAATTAGATAATTTTATTTTTATTATTTAATCATGAAGGGTGAGACATAATATACATAGATTGATGAGGTAGAAGGATATGGTGAGGTGTAAATGCAAAGAGGAAATAAATAACATATGAAAACAATAAATTATTTGACTTTTATATGCAAATGGTACTAACCAATTTAATTAAATGGTTGTGTATAGTATAATGGATCCATTTAATGTCAAAATTCAAATTTGAGCTTAGGGTGGTAATTTTCAGGTTATTTAATATTATTATTTTTATTGTTTATGTGATAATATATGAAGGGGACTCATATTTTATGACTAAATTGTATTTTTAGAAATATCTAAAATGTGTTAAAAAATTGAACTTATTTTGGTATCTTATATATAAGAATTAATGAGAATGCGATGACAAGATGAAATTAAATGTTGACAACTTTAATCCTTAAAAAAATATTTTAGATAATCCTCATTCCTTTATGTTATCATTCAGTCAAATATTAATAATCTTGCTATTTGTTTTAACTTTTTTAATTCTCTCACAACAAGGTAAAAGGTGGCTACATTAAAATCAATATTAATGACATCATATTTAGCTTTTTCCATATTTGGTGAAGACCTCTTCAAAACATGCATCCAATTTCTATAATTGTCACATCTATTCAGGTTAGTTTCTTATATGACATGACTAATTGGGTAAAAATGACATTTAATTTTTTGAATAGCGAAAATTGATTTCAAGATGAGGTTAACAATACTTTAGAATGATGTCTTCTTTATAATACTACTATAACAATTTTATTACAACTATTTTATTCATTGTATTTTGTTTCTTATTCCAATTTCAAAAACAATACTAGACTCCTCAAGGATTCTTGGTCTTGCACGTTTGACAAGTAATACTAGTTATGGCTAAAAGTTCTATAATCCTACAATGTGCAAATTTACATAGAGAACAATAGTTTGCATTTATGAGTGCACTCCTAGCATGTGTTAATGGGGAGGGAGTTCTGGATTGATGGACGTCTAGCTGTAAACATCACACACTAATGACTGATTCCAAGTCTAAAAGTGTTAAATAGTCAAAGTTAACTTGTTTTTTCCAAGCTTAAGTTTTCCCATGATGATGTTTAAGACTGGCCTTGATGGACTATTAGAATACCAAGAATGCCCTCCACATCAACCATACATATGAATATTTTAATATCAAGAATTTAAACATTTAAATGTTGTGCAGGAGGATGAGGTAAACAAGATGTAATTGTTTAAACAATTGATTCGTGGAATCAAATATAATGGGCTACATGGAATCATTTGGTATTATGAAACTTGTTCGTCATCTTCATTCTTTTGGGGAATTTAAATTGTTTTTACAATAGAAAAATTATGAGAAAGACAAAGAATAAACCAGGCGAGTGAGCTGAGAGGATATTTGGAATAAGGAAATGGAACACTTCATCATATCCTATAGTGCAATCAGCCAGTAAGCCAACTCATTTTGTCGTAAAACATATTCCTGAGCATACAAAATCATTGAAGAAAACTCTCCAATGGTTAAACATTTTTTTAGATATGAGATCAATCTTTTTCATTTCTATGAGTTTTATGGAAGAGTTCAGTGTGGGATGGTGTGATAAGGTTTTCAGATATTGAATGGAATTTTGTGTAGATATGGGATTATTATTTTCATTTCTATGAGTTTTAAGGAAGATTTCTAGTGTGAGTTGGGAATATGAAGTTTTGAATATTGTGTAGATACTTGATTAGTTCTTTTTTTTTATTGGGTTTTATGGAAGAGCCTTAGTGTAAGATAGTGTGATAAGGTTTGAGATATCGAATTGAATCTTATATAGATATGGGATCAACATTTTCACTCATATGAGTTCTATAAAAGATCTCTAGTGCGAGATCTAGTATGATAAAGTTTTGAGATGTTGAAGAGTGGATCTCCACTAGAAAAATCTAAACTATATTTGTTATACTTCTATTGTATAAGATTCTCCAAAATTTTCATCTCTTTACACATTTTGATTTTTTAACTATGTATTCTCTATTGGAGTAGAGCTATCAAAGTTTGATTGAAACGATGATCAAGTGGTTAGATGTTTTTTCATCCACTAATGATCATCTAAGAACTATTTAATCATATAGACTTTCAAAAAAAGAAGTCATCAACGAATACTTATTTTGAACACATTAAGATATTTGAAAAATAGTGAGATTCCACCCAATAATGAGGGAAATAAGACTAAATTAGGTGTCTTAAGTAATATGTAGAGAGAATTAGCATTGTAATAGAAAAAATTGAAAATAAGTTTTGATAATTTATTTGTTAAGAAAAGGAAGATGGATCTAGTTAATGATTATAATAGTAAACATTTTCAATATGGTCCTATATGTGTTCATCGAGTTGAAACCGCAACATGAGACTGTACTATTTTATAAGGGTATAATTTTTTGCAATGCTTTTTGGCTCCTTCAAATGATTAGCCTAGTTGACATATTTTGCAAGGTGATATTTTACTAAATAATTCAGTTTTATAATTTTCCATTTGAAATAAGCGAGCTTATCTATCAATATAAAGGATCAAGCCAACATGAAAATTATGAATTGTGTTTTGTTTGGACATTTTATCTCAATTGATTATTTATACTAAAAATTTATTATTATTAGTATATCACCTCATTTGATAGAAAACGTAGCATCATTAGAATCTTATCCATTATCATTGAAATAAACAACTTTTTATTTATTTCTTCTTGTCTTTTATAATCTTACCTAGGCTAGATTTGTCTTGTATTCCTCTTGGTGTTTAGTTTGTTTAGATTGCTAGCTTTTCCTATATAAGAATAAACGAGGTAAATGGTTAGTTTCAAAGTGCACTTGTTTAAAAGTTAAAATTGCATTACTTAGCTTCTTTAGGTTATGGGTAAAATGCTTAAATCCTTCTAGAATTGTAAATAAAAATTGGTGGAATGGTTTATAAATTTTTACAATTGTTAATGCTTTCATTTAAATCAAGATCTCTTAAAATGTGCAAGTTTTTCATAGGATATGCATTATCTTTCATATTAGTTATTGATCTATATTTACTTATATCAAGTTTACATTGATGGATATGTCAATTATGTGATGATTCTATTAAGATGAATTATGAACCTTATATTAGTTCACAAAGAAATCATTATATAGATTTATCATTTTTGTGGTCCTCTCTTGTCATATAACTTGATGGATTTAATGCATTAATTTTATTTGAATATGTTTTCCCTAACTTTGTATAAAAAGGCATAATTTAACTAATTATTTTCTCTTACTTCATTGAAATTCAATGACATTAAGAGACCTTTATAAATGGGTACTGAAATATCATATATCAAAGTCAAAACTAGTATGTAATTTAATCCTAAATTTTCATTCTTCCACCTTTTACATGAAAATATGCATAGAAATGCACTTAAATTCATAACAACTAAGAGAACTTGTTAATTGAAATGGATAATTTATCTAAAACAAAAATCATATCATCGGTTTATAATGGATGACTATCACACTAATATACTATCTAGCGAAAAAGCTTAGAATGGATAGCTCACCTATTGCTTGATTTTTTATGGATCGTTACTATATGTTTAGTGGTGTGACTTCTTTCTTGAATAAAACATGATAATTTTTAATATTGTGATCATTGTTGGATGAAGGAAAACATTGTTTGTAAATCATAAAAGCTCAATCATAAGAAAATCTACAAGCCATGCCAACAACACACCAATACAGAACTTCCTCCAAATGCATGAACATAAAAATAAAAGCAATCAAACCAAAGCACACTCAAAGAGATGCTTGACTTCATTGTCCTCCTATCTTCAAGATCTTCTGTGGAAAGAATTTTTGGAAAATTGAATGTGTTTGCATTGATGTAAACATGTCTATTATGGTGTTTGGATGTCTAGTGTGCAGCTTGGATGTTTTTTATATCTGTTATACAGTTTGTATTTCAGATATGTAGTTTTGCCAGCAACACAAAATGTTCAGATCAATGGTGAAGGAATGTTACTCAGGATGAGGATTCGAGCACCTCATGGGATGTTGTAGAGGTTGTCTATATGGTTCATGTCAAGTTTGAGTTGCTGACATGATGATTTGAGTAAGTTATGGTGTCACGGATGAAGACTAGTTATTTTATTGTATGCCAGTATAATAGAGTTCAGAGAATGACTTCGTGCATGTACTCAAAGTGACATCTTTGGTTGCACAACTGGTAATGTGTTAAGAACATAACAATGTGTCTATCATTCAAAGGGTTTGTAATTTTGATAGTCTGCAAGGCATTTACAAGTATTTCAATTAGGGGTAATAGTGTTCTTGAGGTCTGGCATGAAATGTTGACAGATCTAATGAGTATGATGTGTTTGATTTTTTTTTGAGCTTAATGATGCCTTATGATGGTCTATGATTATGTGTCTAATGAATTGGTAGCTTACATTGATGAAGGTGACCAAGTTCAATGAATTAGAAGATGTTTTTCGTTCTTAGCCGGCATATCAAGAAAAGTTTCAATAAAACAGTTTATGAGAGATTAGTAAAATGTTTTAGGGTTATGATTATGATCTTGAGGTATCTGTGAAAGATCCAAGCATTGTTTAGAAAGAGTGCAGTGATCCTGATGGTTGATTTTGGCACTAAGAGTTGAAAGCTTAAGGATTAGGTTTTGTTGACCTAGATCTTAATAAATATGATAAATTAGGGTTTGATTCATGTTTTCATGTGTGTGCGCCAGTGCTTGGAAGATTATGAAAGGAAGAGGTAGCGAGTGAAGCACTTTTACAGATCTAATGGAGGCTAGATTTCTCATCTAAGTGTGGCAGAGAGAATTGCACCAAGAGATATGATTGTACTAAAATGGAACTAACCAAGGCATAGACAGATGATATCATATAGTTCATGAATTCTTAGATTGGTGTTTGAATTGTGATTGTAAGTCACTGAGACTTCCTCGGGGTTGGAGCCCAAAGAAAATTCAGTAGTGAACTCTAGGCAGTGTGCCTAAATGCATATGCATTCCCCATATTTTAATAATCATATACTTCTAACAAGGTACTATATTATTGTGGGTATCAGCCCCACCGTGGTTTTCACCCTAGGTTTGGTTTCCACGATTAACATCTTTGTGTTATGCAGTGTTGATGTTTATATTCTCTACATTTTGCAAATCGGTAATAAAGGTTAATGTGTTGAACGGTTTCAAAGTTTAAAGGTTTAAGGGTTTCAAATTTTAATTGTTTTAGAATCAACTGATTCACCCCTAAACTCTTAGTTGCTTACTGCATATTTCCTATAGGAATGTGGGTGCTTTCAAATTTTCAAGCATAAGCAAAAGTGGCTATGAAATAATGGAGTTTTTGTATTGATGGAAAAATATATGATAATGTAGCTATGGGCTCTCAAATATGCAAGGGAATACATTCTCCATGGGATCAAATAAGAAAATACTCAAGTGTTCTCAAGATTCCATGATGATGACAAATGTGAGGAAAAAATTTCTTTAATAGAAGTCTCATGAAAATCAATGGTTGAGATTAAGAGGTGCTAGGAAAGGGAATAAGATTGAAGAGTAGGTAGGGTTTATGTAGGAGTGAAGGAGATTAAGAGGAAATAAGAAATGAGTGGTAGGATTGATTGATAGGTAGAGGATATTGACTTTAGAGTCAACTAAAGAGACATGTGACAAGTGGCACAAACTCAAAATTTAGGAGTTGATCCATGTGATTGAAGGTGATTGGTTAAAATAGAAAGAAGAGGATTTATGAATTTATAGAATAAATAAAGGTATTTATTTCATAAATAGAAATAAAAGAAAATGGGAAATGGGAAATTAAATTAATTTAATTTAATTTTAGGATAGGAAGAGCTAATGAATTATTTAAATAAATAAAATATTTATTTAAATAATAGAGGAAAAAGATGATGAATTAATTAAATAAATAAAAATATTTATTCAATTAATAGATAAATTTTATTGATTTCATGAGGACATTTTAAAGTGTCTACACATACATATACTCATGAAATTATCTTATGATATCTTTGCTAATAATCAGTAGACTATGTTCAAGATTTATGAGGAACATTATATGCTCATTGGGAAATGAAAAATGCATACTAAAAAATATCCCTACACAAAGAAATGACTTATTTGATTATTGTGTTACTATATATATATATATATATATATCCTAGGCTATGTCTTCAACATATATAGTGTGTTATTCCATGGATGGGTAATAGTTAAAAAATGTTGTCTTTTTTGAATTTTAATAAAAAGATTAAACACAAAAGTAGCTCAAAAATAATCAATGTGGCTTTGAAGACTATGGTAGATTTTAATCTGGGTACTAATAAAAGAACTGCCTTAACTCAAGTATTTCAAACAATAAGAGATAAAATCACATTGAAGATCATGGGAACTTCGCTCAAGCAAATTTATTCCACCATAAAGACTTATTGCTAGTTACGTTCATTTGATTATTAAGAGGTATAATATAATCAAGAAGACATAGATTGGAATCTTGGTCATCACATATCAAACCTCTATGCAATGATTAGTCATGTGAATTTTTCATTAAGGGTAAGTTTTTATAATAATGACACCTCTATATGTAAGACCTCGAGCATAAAATAAGACTTTTAGCCATTTTAACACATCATAATGGATAAATCCTTGGATGTGAAACCTAATAGGCATAACATAAGAAATCTAGGAATTATGTACTCCAAATCTATTTTTATGCATGGCTATAAGGACTTTACATTGATGGGGAGTGTGCATTAAAATAGCATCTTTAGATGTAAGACCTTAGGCATAACATAAGACCTATAGGCTCTTTGAAACATTAGGATGGTCAAATCCTCTAGATGTAAGACCTCAATCATAACATAAAACTTGTAGGTATTTTGAAACCATGAGATGGCTAAAAACTTTAGTGTAGGGCCTAATAGGCATAACATAGGACCTCTAGTAATTATATGTAACCCTTGTGGGCATCTTGTTTTTTTTCTCTTTGTAAACTTTCCCCTTATTAAATTATTTGTATTCAGAACAACAAGCACTATGTAATGAACTTCGGGAAAGGCTGATTTGAACATAAGATTAAGATATTTATTTTCATATATTGTTAGAGTGAAAGGGAATTTACCTAATTAATTATTTAATTACTTATATCCCTTTTCAAACTCGCCAATAAATCTTTCTTAGGTTATGTTCTTTTTTGTGTCTCAAATCATAGGATGAGAACAGGTGTTATGATAAATTTTTATCCTCACCTAGGGGTTCATCTAGGGTTTGTTTTTCTCTTTTTTTCATAAGGACTCCTGGGTAAAAGCACAATAATCTGTCACCCTTTTACAAAGGAAAAGGACGACAAAATCAAAGTTGTTCAACTTCAATAGTATAAAAGTGACATTTATGTTTGGAATTTGAAGATGATGTAAACTAATA
>MU224923.1:3177381-3196743 GCA_018584345.1 Thuja plicata
CTTGACTCTGATCTCTACAAAAGGGTATTTTTGTATTTAAAAAAAAATATCATTAAAAAGTCTTAGAGTTATTGAAACGTCACTTTTCTGAAATAATTTTATTTCTATGGTAATTGGCCTCAAAGTGCTATAAAACATGCATTTAATAGACATTTCCAATCGGAAAAGTTAAAAACCTTATCTAACTTAACTATAATGAATCTAGCTAGACCATATGTTTGGCCAAAATTAATTTTTAGTCAGAAATACTAAAATTTAGCTGTGCTGATAAGTTGTCCTAAAAGGTGACAGATTATTGTGCTTTTACCCTCCTTGTTGTATGTAATGTCCCTCCCATTCGCTTCTTGCATTTCATACTTATTTATGAGATCTTGACTTTATGATTTTGGATTTCATTGCTTGCATTGGATATGATTATGTTGATTTTATAAAGATGTGTGATTTCTCCTTGTTCTTGTTGTGAGAACTATTTCCTAATTGAATTAGATGTTTGAATGAGATAAACTAATATGGTGGTTCTATTTTGAGTTTTAAACATAGTTGTTGATTTGTGGTTCACAAGAACCCATCTCTCATGAGAATGAATGGAACACTTAGCACTCATTGCATCTAGGTGATTCTCAAAAGGTTGAAGCATAAGGCCTTTCTGAATGGTCACCAATCTCAATATGACTCCAACTCAAGTGCACTTAACCATGGAGTTTATGTTGGAATTTGGTGAAGATGATTTGAGTGTTGATCATAGAATTGTATTTTTGTGTCTTCATTGCTAGAAAAATGATGTATTGGAAGCAAGAGATCAATTACAACTATGGTGTTGAAGATCAAATTGAAGAAATGGTCAAGTGTGTAGTCAACCGGGAAAACGATAGTAAGTGAGAGACATATGATCAAATCTGGAGTTAGAAATCAAATTAAGGTGTGTGATCATGAATATAATATCTACAAAGGTATATCTACCTATTTCTATGATCGCATCAGTTATTTTGAAGATCCGTGCAATTTATTGAAGATTCAAGTGGACTGATAGGATGAACACGAGACAGTTAGAAGAAGTTTGGTTAGATTGGTTCCCCAGTCTATTTAATGTTTGCAAATAATTATTTGTGACACGATTAATGTTGTGTTGACTCTATTAAGTTGATCAATGCATTTTGGTGCAATCAAATTTGAGTTTTATGTCGGTGGGTAAAACATTTTAGGTCAAGAAGATGATTGTGATAAATTTGTTATAAAAGAAAGATGAATTTGTGAATTAGGGTGTAGATGATGATTTTTAGATGGTACGATAAGAGATTGTAATTGTTTGAAGGTGTTGGATATTTAAGGAGGTGTTGTGAGCATAACTAAAGTGGATGTATCAGACAAGAAGGTCATTTTTTAGATCAGTTATTCTTGGGTCTATCTCAAGGCAATCCATAACAGGTTTGCAAGCTTAAATCCTTTAACTAGGTCACTCCTAATAGGGTGAGAAGGATCTTTAATAGGATCTGAAGTGTAAATCCTCTAACCATGTGACCCTTAGAAGGAGTTTGAAATCTCTTAATAGAGCAGTCTTTAATATGACTTGTATTATCTTCTAACCAGCCTAAAATACTCTTAACTAGGTATACCCCTAACAGGGTTTTTGTAATTGCTCCTAACATGGAAGATTTTTTTGGTATACTAGTGAAATGTTTGGATACAATTTCATACGTGGGTTTATCCCTTTAACAATGGTTTTCATGGGAAAAATCTTGTGCATTGAGTCTACAATGTTTGAATTATTTACTTGTTAAGTTTCTATATTGCATTTGCTTTTGCATGTTGGATATTGTGGAAGATATTTAATATTTTTTTCATAATTGTGGGTACACTGGTTCACCCCCCCCTCTCAGTGCCTTTGAAAACTAACAATTGGTATCAGAGCCTAGTTCACTTGACAAAGCCTAACATCTCAGGTAGGATCCTTAAGGAAAACATGGAAGGTCTTTTAAAGTACAGAAAATAACTCGAATAAGCTTAAATGGTCATTGAGGAGTTGAAGAATCAACTTAAGCCATCAAGAGATAAAAGAACTGAGTTTTTTGAACAACTAAGTGAGAGTGAAGACTACATTGAGAAATTGCCTAAAAAAGTGGATCTGATGAATCTCAAGCAGCCCTAGAATCCATGGCTATGGAGATTGAAAAACTGAAAAAGGATAAGAAAAACCTTTAGAGAGTAATGGAAGCCCAATCAATCAGAATGAGTGAAGAACTGGAAGCAAGGAGATTTGTAGAGGATCCAAGGAAATTTGTAAAGGATTCCCTAAAAGCTAAAGATGAAATCCTAAAGGCTAAAGTGGATGAGCTTTTCAAATCTGAATAAGGGGTTAGTAAATTGCATGAACATTTGCATGAGACTAATGAAGAGTATCAAAAATTTTGAGGCTGAATGAAGATCTGAGAAATGAGAATGAGAAAATAAAAGGAGAGTTGAAGGTTGTCAATGATCTGCTAAAGAAATTCAATGAGAGTACTACTAAACTAGATGAACAGCTAAGGAATCAAAGAAGGAACAAAGAGACCACATGCACTAGATACATTGGTAAGACTAATTTTGAAGTTGGAGAATCTTTTGGAACAAAGGAGATCAAGAAAGAGGGAAAGGCTCTATTGAAGGTAACATAGATAAATTTTGGTAAGAAATCCTACAAACCTATGTGTCTCAATTTTCCTAAGGTAGTTCATACTGCAAATGTATGTAGAAGCAGATCTATGAACAAAACAAGTAATTTTGATGGATATTGTTACAACTACAATAAGTATGGACATACTGCCTATGATTGTAGATCTAGAGCCAGTAGTAGATCTAGTAGCTTTGATGGTTACTATTATAAATGCAACAAATATGGTTGCAAATATGATGAGTGCAAGTCAAGAGTTATCAACCAAAGGCCACCTATGAACCAGGAAAGCCCTTGCCAAAGGGAGAGGAAATTTAATGTCACATGCTCAGTTTGTGGTAACTATGGACACATGGATGTGAATTGCAGAATGAGGACTGTAATAAGTAATGCAGGACCCTGGAGAACTACTGGTGTGGCATGTTTTTATTATCATAAGATTGGACATTTATAAAGGAATTGCACGATTAAGAACCAATCGGTAAACCAGTTAAGAAATCAGAAAGGTAAGAAGACTGTGAATGTAGAAGAGGTCAAGCAAGAGATGAATAAAATTTGGAAGAAGAAGAAGGAATAGAGTAAGAAATCAGAGGAATCCACATCTCCATCGGGTGTGGAAAATTCATCATCCAACTAAGCCTTTATGTGGCTTAGGGGGAGAAAGTATTGTTGAATCCATCTTTGGACTCCCTGTAGGTGTATGGTAAGTGTTATCAGCATGTATTAATATGCAACAAGGAACTTTGGAATGTATTGTGAAGTTTTGATGAATTATATGATGTTTTGATCATCGTTATTGAATTTTGGGTCAATCGGTGATAAAGTAAAGACTATTGGTTAGTGCATTTAATGCATGAATGTGAAGGTTGTGTAAAGAAGAAAATGATGATGGTGTTGATCTCCTAGATAGATTTTACAAAATAGATGTTCATATGTAAAAGAGACCAATGCCATAATTTAACCCCTTACATTTAATTATATTTGTTTGTTTGATAATGGATATTGAAATTGGAAGCAAAGAATAATGGAGTAAAATACCAACCTCACATCATAGAAGAACTAAAAATTCCATTTTCTAAAGCCTCTATTGAGTTTCTAGAAAATCTGAGACCAAATCTGGAATGGAAACGTAGAGATGAACAAAACCCAGAAATATTTTTCCGTTCTGAGATAGTTCTGATTTGCACCCTCAAGTCAATGTCACCATTTGCCAGAATTTCCGATTGCGCCCTAGGTCCTAATCGACCTAAAAAGTCTCAAATCAAAATTCTATTTTTGGATCCTAGAAGTTTGGTGAAAATGGTATCCGAATCTGCACTCTGTTTCACTGTTCCTAAACCTATAACTCCTGAAATAGCACCTCCAAATATCTAAAAAAGAGGGGTTTTGGGGTGGTTATATAGGGTTTTGCCTTAGTCAACCCCCTATTTTGGTGATCTCCACCTCCATGAATAGTCGAATATAGTAGAATGTATGTGTGTGTGTTTCTCTAGGAAAGAACTTTGAATGTATAATGTCAAGATCTAATCCTCTAGATTAAAAACCCTAACATGAATTGAGAATGAGAAAGCAATGCATAAATTTAAATGTGATAAAGAAAACATACCCAGCCCCAAGGCTAAATTACTCCTACCAAACTCACAATCCATAATTTCTACCCCATGATAATATCCTTTGAATCCTTGAAGGTTGAAAATGGTGGATCCAAGAAGAAGGAAATAAGAAAGATGTCTCTCTTGCTCCAAAGAAGATCCACAATGGCTTGTCTACAAAAGTGCTTGAATGTATTAATCCATCATAATGTCTTGTCCTTCTATATAATCCTCTTTCTTTCTTGCCTCAACATCATGTCAAAATCATAATTGCATCATATCATCTTACGATTCTTTTTCATGTCCAAATGAAGGCAAAAGAGAGTGTTTATATAGAGATCTCAATATAGACCTCCTAGGGCAATGCAAGGGACCCAAATTGAAATTTCACCTTGAATTATGGTCCAATTACAATCACCAACCAAGGAGGGGATGTATTAATCCCAATATCAAGGAAAACACTTCCGCATTCGAACGTGGGGACCTATTTTAAGTTTTAGAAACCCGATAGGCTCCATATTTGAAAGCGGGGACCATCACCTCACAAGGGTCAAGGTCGACCTCGACCATGACCTAGGTCAAGGAAGACCTTGAACTTGACCTAGGTCAAGGTCTACCTCAACCTTGACCTAGGTTAGGGTTGACCTCAACCCTGAACTAAGGTTTCAAGTTGGTCACCTTGGGAAATCTATAGGATTCGTAGGTCAACCAGGGACCCAGAGAGGTCAGAAAACACACCAGGATGTTAGATAGAGGCACAGAGGCCAAAGAGTAAGTGTGACAAATATTTTAGGAGATCCAATACATAGGTTCAACCCAATAATATGGAATCATAGAAAGGGAGATTAAGGAGGACCCGAAGGACCTTAACCCTAATTTCACCTAGAAATGCATAATCAAGTGCATGTGCATCCTAAATGGAAATATAATATGAGAATGTACTAAACGAGGGTGCTAAACCTACCAAAATGGAAGTGCTTCCATTTTAAGATGATAATTTTAGCCCCCACTTTATCTTAGGTATGACACTACATGAATATGCAAGCTAAAGTAAGAAAACATTGCGTTGCCCCACTTTTGGTCAACATACCTTTCAGAAAAAAGTGAGTGTTTAATGTATAGTAGTGGTCTTGAAAGCTTCTTGTTAGTCCTGAGTCTAAGTATAGAAAAATTTCCCTTAGGCTAGGCAGCCTTTACCAGATTTTTCCAAATTGCCTTCTCTTTTGTGAACTGGAGGGTTTCTGTTTATAAGTTCATGTTTTCATTGGGTAGGTTAAGTTCCCAATCCAGTAAAGGCCATGGTTCAAAGATTTCTAACATCAGTACTACACAAAATGGAAGTATGTATCCATAATCCTCCATTTTGCAGCTTGGTAGAGAATCAGGCTCAAGCTTCTCCACTGGCAGAAAAGTATCAAAAAAGTGCATCTTCCACTGACGACTACTAAGTGATGTCCCAGCAAGAAGTACAGTTCTAAAATGGATCCTTTAGGCTTAAGGAGGGCCGATGTGTCTAGATTACACCTCTACAAGCCAAAGGGAATGATTCAATAGAAAGAAATTGAGGAAATAAGCCAAAGGTGGAAAAGCGGAAAATGGCTTCTCCCCTACTCCTGCAGGTGGGTTTTGACCCACTGAGTATCTTTTCCGCCAAACCATTTAAATGAAGCAATTTCGAGGAAGAACCTGTCTCATAAAGAATCTGAGATATAAAGAAGGCAGATGAAATTGACACATGCCATTTTGGCATCCTGATAGGCTGAATTTCTCCCTTGGAGGATTTTTGAACTGAGAGCACTCCAAGAGCACTTCTCCACCCAAAGGAGAAGCAGAAAAGTGATTTTTTGCTACCTCAGAAAAGTTAACGTTGTGGTTACTAAAAGTGAAAAGACATTTCTTAACGACCTATAAAAGCAAGGTAATTAATTCAAATAAAGCCATTTTACTTCATAACAGGCTCTTTTTTTAACGTTGGGGTCTTTTCATTCGTGTGGCATGGGAAGTTGGCCATTAAACGGTAAGAATTAAAAAGTTATAAAATCAGTTGAAAGTTGCGAACGAGAGCTACCATTTGTTTGCCAAATTGTTTTGAATTTGAAGTCTCATATTTTAGCTATTCCTTGCTCTTGCATCCCTAAGAGATACTTCTAATTTCCAAATACAAAACATCAGAAGCATGGCTTCCAGATTCATGGGATTCGATGGAATGAATGACATTAGTTCTGAAAGGCATAAGATTTTAGATACATCTCTGAAGTTCTTTTACATGTAGAAATTCCAGAATAGATTAAAAGTCGACCATATACATCCTATTATGGAGAAGTTGAAGGAGAGTAGATTAGTTGAGGCCGTTGGTTTTTCCCATGGTTGTTCAAGCCCCAGATTTGATCTAGGAATGCATCGCTCCATACAACCCAGATACCAGGCAAATTCTCTTGCCTAATGATATGGTGCTGCTAACTATTGATAGGGAATCGGTCTAGAACTCACTTTGCATCCCAGAGCAATCCCAAAGCAAGCCAAGTATTCATAAATGACATACAGTCAAGCGGTGAATGAATATATTGCCAAAAATTCAGTTTGGAAGAAGGAGATAATGAAAGCATGGTTTCAAGAACCCAAGAGCACCAAAGGGAAATTGTTGAAGACATCATACGGCACTAATATGAAGCTGGAGATTGTTGACATTCTGGTGTTACTCCATAGGATTAGAGGTGAGAGTGAGGCACTCAATTTTTTTGATCATCACTTCTTCCTGGTTCAGGTAATCTATTCCCAACATCACTTCATTGATTGGGCACTTATGGTAAGTGAGAATCTCTTAGAGGCCCTAGATAGAGCTAAATGCTAGAATGAATTTTACTTGTCTTCAGTCCTCTTGTATATTCTGGCTACACTCAAAATTTGGCCAGGTCTTCCGAGATTAGAAGAATTTTTTGATGATGTCAAGAGTTGTGAATTTTTCCCCTCTTTGCAATTGCATAAGAGTTATGCTGAGTATCTTTGGGTTAATGATGCATTTACAATGAGATTGTGTAGGGAGTTACATGGTTGTCCAGAATGGAGATTCTCCCCCGAGGCCATGGCTTTCATCAGTTAATTTGGATGTGATTCCATTCAATTTAGAGGTTTCTCATATCTTCATCTTGCAGGTTTTGATGATTTCCCTTTGAAGCTGCCCAGGTATCCTATTGATATTATCGTGCTGATCGAAGTAATGAGGCAAGAACTCCATGTGAACTTACTCTATGATGAGGCTAAGAAGAAGGGATACAACTTCCCCGTGACCATCAGAGCTTACAGCTATGCATCTTGGTCAGAGGAAAAGAATGTTCTCAAGACATTCTCAAAGAGGTCTTCTTTGGAAACCTACGATGTCTTGAGACCGCAATATGACCCATTGAACTATGCCAGGGATGTATTGCAAATGAGTCACACAATTCATCATGTACATGATATTGAAGACTACTAGGCTAATTTTAAGGATGATTTGGAAAGCAGAGAGAGATTCTATGCCCAATTAACTATTGAACAAATCAAAAGGTTCAATGTTAACATTGCAGTAGAGGGGCTAGAAGATGATGGTAATCATATGTATGATAATACATATCTAGAGGAGATAAATCTCACCCCTGTTAGTTCTTAACCTATGCTGGATGAAGCCATTAGTGATTTTCCAACTCTAATGGGGGGTATCTACAAAAGAACAGAACAATGGGTCGAATGGACTATAGGCTAAAGGAAGAGGTCAGAAAGGAAGCCTCCTACTCAGCGAACCCTGGTAAAGGATACTGCTGGTACTGTAACCACTTCATCAGTAATGATTCCAACCGTTGCTAAAGGATCAACCCAGCCGGTGGGAGGAGGTGATGAACCTCCTGAGAAAACAATCACATTCAAGAAGACTTGTGGAGACGGTTCACTTCCCAATATTTCAACAACAAAGGAGCTCACCAAGGATGCAGAACCAGAATGGTTGGTAAAAGAAGTCACAGTAGATGTACCAGTTGACACCCCGACCAAGGATTCTCCTAGGAGAGGGTCTCCTGTCATAGTGGAAGTAGGTGAAGATACTCCTTCAACCACAGAATCGGAAGGAGAGGCCAGGAAGAAATAGAAGGTCACTTTAGTAGCCAAATTGGTATCCTCTTCTCCTACTTCAGTAAATCTATTTTCTTCAAGACCAAAGACTACACCTCCAATTATCAGGAAATTGTTCATTAAGGAGCTGGTTTATGCCAACAAAGTCACTAGTGAAGAGTCATGGATAGAACATACTCTGGAATGCAAGAGAAAGAGGGCAGAAGAAGGGGCTTCCAACAAAGACACTCTATCATGAGCCTTTTAGCCCAAGGTCGCTATCAGTAAACAAAAGAAAGTTAAGACAATGTCTACCCTAGGTTGTGATCCTGAGACTGGGCACTTCACCATGGAAGTGGCCAAGCCAACTAAGGAAGGTAGATTCAAAGATATGACTACTTCTGATTTTTAGCTACAGTCATTTGATATGGGCTTGGCTCATCATGACACCAATGTGGATTGGTGGAAGTCTACCAATGTAGTGATAGAAGAAGAGCTCAAGGGGCTCAAGAATGCCAAAGTTCAACTTAAGGCAGAAGTGGCTGAGTTGGCCAACTTCATCAGGCAGCTCCTCACTCTGATTGTAAGCGTTCCTAGCACCCAAACCACCTTTGACCCAAGTGTTGTGGAGAACCAAGCCATTCTGGCTAAGTTGCAAGAAGACCGGCATTATGGGAAGAAAGGTACACGATGGATTGAGAGGCTCAAGTCTGAGGGACTAGCAGTGATTGAACAACCAGGTAACACCCTTCTAAGGTTGGAGGTAGAGAGAAATAACATTGCTACGAAATTACAGACTCTCACATCGGAAAGGGTGAAGTGCCAGGAATGTATATTTATGCTGCATGTGGTAGTAAATTTAAAGACTAAAGAAACACTAAAAGCTAAGATTCTATAGAAAGGAGATGAGCCTTTGATTGAATGGCTTCAGAGTCTAGATTTTAAGATCGAGATGATCATCCAGGCCGAAGTAGGATTGCAACAGACAGATGTAAAGATCAAAGAGGAGCAGGGAAAATATTTCAAACTCCTCATAGGGCTTCATACAGAATCACAGACCAGTGGTCAAGGCAAGGCAATAATTGGAGTAGCCAATATGCAGAATTCATTTGCTGATTATTTGCATAAACTGGTAGAAGATTCTTCCTCCCATATAGACAACGTACCAGAACTCCAGTAATTGAGTGGATGCATTTTTAGAGCGACAAAAGAACTGAAAGATTGGACTGATGCCACTAAGATTCTTGCCAAGGAAAATTCCAGGTGGCTCATTTGATACACTAATGTCCACGTCAACAAGCATGAAGAACTCATTCAATTCATTACAGCTGTTACAGCCTATAGGCCTAAATTAGACAAGGGGAAGGAAACTGAAGCTTAATAGATTCCCCCTTGTGCTATTTTTGATACTATTGTAACTAATAAAATTTTGGTTATAATTTCTAGTTGGGGAAGTTGAACCATTTCAGTTCTCCTCCTTTCTTGTAACGGCCCAATCTGGGACTCTATATGTACTTTTTCCGAAAACAATACAAGGGTCGGCTAAATTTTGGTGTGAAAGATAGAATTTTGCTGAGTCAAATTTATGTGTATGAATACCATTGTTTTATCTCTTCCTTTTGCATTGCACTTATCTTTCTATTGAATTCAAATTTTTCTTTGAAGTTGGATTTATAATCTGTGTTCAAACCAGAGCTTTGTATTATGATTTGATACAATTAGCAAAAGGGGAAATTAGTTGTTATCTTAAGTTTTGGAAACGTTCTTATGATATAGATCGATTCATTGTTCTTTCACCGTTAGTCTTTAGTCTTGCATCTGCATTTTCAATAGAATTTTATGCATTATCAATTATGGGAGTTAATCTGATTGATGAAATCTTAGAGTTGGCTACATTTAGAGTTGAGTTTCTCCTGCCTGAGCTATTTCCTATCTAGGATTAGCTTGGTTTGCCTCTTCTATTCTCAGGTTAAGAACATACCCGTGTTAGATTAGGAAAGATCCAAATTCATTGAATATCATTCATAAGGGAGCTATACCTTTCAATTAAGAGGAAATCTATCAACTTGATGGTAGATTATCAACTTTTATATTTGATTTTTCGTAGGCATTTTGGGTATTTTAGAGTTAAATAGAAAAGAACAATCTGTTTACCAACAGATTTTTGGTGACTCTGCTGGGGAGACAAACATTCATTACACCAAAATCATATCATGAGGAAAGATGGTGCTTCCCCATGAAATATAATTCCCATACTCCAACCAAATCTTGGTTTTCAAGATGATCAAGAGGACCTTATTTCCTCGCTGAACACTTTTCCCTGGAGGAACAGAAGAAGCACCAAACATTACAGAAACGTCAGTCAAGTGCTAGAGAAAGAAGAAGATAGAGAAGAAGCACTTGAAAGAGCATTTTGAAGGAGAAATTAAAGAAGATAACAATGCCAAGTCGAGCATGAAGCTAGGCCACAGAATTAGTCAAAAATCTGGAGCCTAAAAGATTTCTCAGGAGCACAAAGAAAGACGGAAGTACAGATCCACTCTTTGAGAGACTTGTGGATATTAACTTTGCTCTACTTGAATTACCTCACTGAAGAAACAAAACTACAAAAATCCAGAGAAGACCTCCTTCACCCCCAAAGCAGTCTACTCTTTTATCCACCACTTTCCAAGTGTTAATGTTACACGGAGTAGTTGCTCCTCCTGTTATAAATCTAGCCCCTTATTTACCTCAAGTAACAATGGCACTCCCTTGGGCCACTATAGTCGGACTCCTATAATTAGAAGCATATAATCCTCTTCCCTCAAAGTTAAGAAATAATTTTCCTAAATTTTATGGAGACGGGAAAGTATCTACAGATGAACATATTGATGCATTCTTTGCTTCTGTCAATATTCTAGCAGTACAAGAAGAGGATGTGGTTGTTAGATTATTTTTTGAGACCCTTGTTGAGGGTACTGCCGATTAGTTTCACCACCTGCCAAATTCTTCTATTACAGACTGGGCCTCCATGAAAGTTGCTTTTGAAAGAAGGTTCAAAACTGTGGAAGATGAACATGCTCTCTTGACGTAATTAACCTCTATCAAGAAAGAGCCTTCTATTAGTATGAGATATTTCATAGCTAAATTCAATAAGCTTGTAAATTGTATTCCAGTGGTTGATAGGCCTATGGCAGGAAATTTGAAAACACTCTTTATAAGCGCTATGCCACCAGACATCAATTATGATCTAAGAAGAGTTAATCCTGTAGGTTTGGATGCTACACAGAGAACTATCATGGAACTTGAAGACCACATGATCTAATCCAGTAAATGGAAGAGGGAAATCCAGTCAAGAGCCAGTTCTAGTGGTACTACATCATCTGATGAGATGATCCAAAAATAATCAAACGAATTCATCGCCTTCAAAAGGAAACTTCCTAGATTCAATAACCCTTATCAACGGAACTATCAAGAGAAACCTGGAAGGGGAAATGATGGGAGGAATGTTGAAAGTAAAGCACTATAGTTAACTAGTCCACCACAAAGACTAGCTATTGAAGCCCCCCATAAAAGAGGGAATATGTGTGACTTTCATCTAACTACAGATCATGACAGAGAAAACTTCTTTGATGTAGCCCGTGCTTGGAAAATGCATCAAACTGATGAATAGAATGTTGGAGTCTCTAGAGCCAAACCAGATTCATACTCGAATGGTGACTCTAAAAATTTATATCTAGAGTATGAGACTGATTCTTAACAAGGAGCAACATGTTATGCGACCATAGATGGGTCTTCCTATATAGTCTTGACCAGGAGCCAGAAAGATAAAGGTCTTGCCTCTTCCCCCCACCTAAAAATAATGAGGTGTCTACCTCCAACCCTAAGGAAACCAACCAAGGTGTGAGAATTATACAACCAGGTAAGGAGTAGAGCTCTTTTGACATTATTCAATTCTATAGAGACTCTCGAATTCAAATATCTCCCATAGATTATCTCAAATCCAATCCTATAGAATTGCATAAATTAGTAGAGTATTGTAATGAAGGAAATCAGAACCTAAACTAGAATGTCATGAATACTATAGAAAATGAGTCAATTTTTGTGGAGCCTATTGGGCAAGGTGAATCATCTGTGTTAGCTAATTTCCCAGGTTAGAAGCCTGATCCTTTCTATGTGTCTTTATATATTAATGGATGCAAGTTGAGCAATTATATAATAGACTCTAGAGCCTCCGATAACATGATGCCATCAATAGTAGCTAAAGCATTGGGACTTACCCTTACTAAAGATCATGGTAAGTGCTATTCTATGGACTCCAAGCAAGTACCTCTAGTTGGACAAATTAAGGATGCCCAAGCAGCTCTGGCAGCGCACCCTGAGAAGAAGCTGTTGTTAACAATTTTGGTCGCTGATATACCTGCTAGCTACGGTTTGTTGCTAAGTAGGAGTTTCTATAGAGATCTAGGAGGGGAAATAAAGTTAGATTGGTCTCAAGCTTTAATCCTGATGGGTAATAAAAAGATTAAACTGGTCCCGGAAGAGAAAGCTAAGTTTACAGTGCTGAAATCTGATGATCCTAAAGCCCAAATTTTGTATCAAGAATTGGAATTTGGTAACTATATGCTATTTACCGATGATCACGATGAGGATGTGAAACCAAGAGAACCAGGAAAGGAATTTTCCATCGAGGAAGAGTCATCTCAAATCTGGACACTTGAATTTGATGGCAGTTGTGCTTCGTCAAGCTTCGGTGCAGGCGTGGTCTTGATATCACCAGATGGAATATGTGAGCCTATGGCTTATAAATTAGAGTTTTGAAACACCAACAATAATTCTAAATACAAAGCTCTTATGTTAGGAATCATCACTATAAAGGAAAAGGGGGTGAAGATTTTAAGAGCTCATGGTGATATAGAGCTTATCATGCGCCAGGTTAAGAACCAATACTCTGATAAAAAACAGAGATTAAAGAACTACAAAAATAGAGTATGGGATGAGATAGAAACACCGGAAACATTCTTTATTGAATCAGTGCTAAGAGAGTTGAATGCCAAAGTAGAATCCCTAGCTGTGTCATCTTCATTACTCCTTCCTCATCCAAAAATCAAAGACAAGAAGTACCAAGTGGAATTCATATATTGACTGTCCGTACCCGACAATGTGGAAGATTGGAAAGTGTTCAAAGATGAAAATAATCTCCTTCTCTTTCTAGAGAGTGGTGGAGACTTCCACAAAGAGGTTTGTGGAAATCGTAAAAGAGATCATCCAGATGAGCAAAAGAAAGATAAGTTAGAGGTTATCCAGCTGCAAGGTAATATCATTCCACCCCATCTAGTTACCCTTGAAAAACTTTTCAACAAGCACGACACTTTTGTGAAGAAGAAAAGAATCGAAAGAGGTCCTACTACTGGTGAATATGAAGGAATAAATATTGGAATTGAGAAAGATCCCAAGATGATAAACATTGGAAAGTGTTGTACTGAAGAAGAATGGAACAAGGCCAAGAAACTCTTCCTAGAATATTCAGATGTTTTCAACTAGAGCTATGAAGACCTGAAAAGTTTTATGGGTATAAAATTCAAGCATCAAATCCCCTTAAAACATGAAGCTACCCCGTTAAGGAAAAAGAAAAGGAACTATAATCCCAAAGTTGCGGATGCGATATTCAAGGAAGTAGATAAAATGCTCAAAGCAAGGATTATCTATCCTATACACCACTCTACCTAGGTGGTAAACATAGTGCCTATGAGGAAGAAGAACAGAGAGATAAGAATCTGTGTAGACTTTAGAAATCTTAACCAATCTTCTTTGAAAGACAATTATGCTCTTCCCAACATGGATCACTTACTGCAGATCATAGCCGGAGCTGAAATGATGTCTATGTTGGATGGCTTTTCAGGATATAATCAGATAGAAGTTGAGAAAGCATACCAGCACAAAATGACGTTCACCACCCTATGCGACACTTTCACTTACTGCCGAATGCCATTTGGACTAATAAATGTTGTAGCTACTTTTTAGATAGGTGTGGACCTTTCCTTCAGTGATATGAAGAATAAAATCATTGGTATGTATTTGGACAATCTTACTATATTCTCTAAGAAAAAAATAGATCATATAAATGACTTAAGGAAAGTATTGCAAAGGTGTCGGGAGGATGGGATTTCATTAAATCCCAATAAGTCAGTCTTCTGTGTAACTGAAGGGAAATTTCTAGGTCACATTCTCTCCCAAGAAGGCATAAGAATTGATCCAAAAAGGGTCAGAGCTATTCAACAATTGAGTTTATCTTTGAATAAAACTGGAGTAAAATCTTTTTTTGTTCAGGTTAACTTTCTCAGGAGATTCATTCTATATTTTTTGGAAATTACTAAATGTATAGTTGATATGATGAAGGGAAATGTGAATTTCAAGTGGAATGAATTCGGTAAGCAAGCCTTCAAAAACATAAAGAACGCCATAGCCAATGCTCCGGTGTTATGTCACCTTGATTACAAGAAATAATTTGCAATCTATTGTTACTCTTTTGAACATACTCTATCAACCATTCTCATGCAGGAAAATGAGGAGGGAGCCTAGGCTCCTTTTTCTTTTATGAGCACGCATTTGAAAAATCATGAGCTGAAATATTCCCAAACTGAAAAACACACTTTTGCAGTTGTTAAGGCTTTAAAGAATTTTAGATTCTACATTTTACACTCACATTCTCTTATGTATGTACCTGATATCGCAGTGAAGAGCATATTGACTCAACAAGATGTAGGATGCAACAATAGAGGAGCATGGGTAGCTAAAATGCAAGAATATGATGTAGAGATCAAGCCCACAAAGTTGCTAAGAAGCAAAGCACTATGCAAGGAAATGGTGGAAAACCAAGAAGGCGAAGATCCAGAAGCTACACAATTGGTTTTGGTAGTAAGTATGCAAGACCCCTAGTTTGAAAACATCGTATATTTCCTTACATATGGTGAATGCCCTGTGTTTCTTCCTTTTCTTGCTGACATGAAAATATTTCCTCAGAGGGTTCACTCTATTTATCCCTGACACTGACCAAGCATAGAGTAGAACAACAAAAACAAGGTTTTGAAACCTCCTACACTTTGAGCTCCACAAACTCAGGTAGGATTACCCTTGAAAACTTAGAATAATGAAATCACTAAATTATTCTAGTTTGTTATTGGTGGAATTACAGGGACTGGTCACTGTAACTTTTATTAAAATAGACCAGACTGAAAATAAAGATTTGGTTTTAATGATGATAGTCATTTGACTGAACGAAAAATAGACCAGTGCTCAATCTTAGGGCATGGAGTCATCTATGAATAGTTTTAATTAGCATAGTTAAGGACAAAACTTAATGCAATTACAGGATCTGACACAAACATAGATATACCTTATATATCTACCTCAGTACACTTAGCCAAATTAATCCATCAAATTCATTTGCTACCCTAAACTTTATTGAAATATCTCTAAGGTATTTTTATATTCTCTCCTTGAGAGAACCCTAGAAGTATTTCATAATCTTCCTGGCAGATATATAAATTGGAAATATTTCTAGAACATTTAATTTAGGTAAAATACAGAGTGCTAAAATGAAGACAGAAAATCCATTAAATGCTTCAAAAACTGTGAACTGGATTTTATTCAAAAGTTATCATCAGTTACTATATTCAACAGAGATTTCTCCAAAAAGACCTGATATATTGGTTGTCAAAACCAAAATTTACAATTGACTTAGTTTTCTTTTCAAACATAAAAATGACCA
Source organism: Thuja plicata (assembly GCA_018584345.1). NCBI lineage: Eukaryota > Viridiplantae > Streptophyta > Pinopsida > Cupressales > Cupressaceae > Thuja > Thuja plicata. The sequence goes on from MU224923.1 coordinate 3,193,451, forward strand.
TCCTTAACCCAGTAGTCTTGGAATCCTTTTATAGCATAAGGATGCAACAAGCTACCGACATACTGGGAAGGATTACAAAACTTCTTGCAACAACTTTGCAACGAACTAGAAACAAGATTTTGCAACCGAACACGGGTGGCAGCTTATTTGCAAAGCCTAACAAGGTTTGTCTTTTATGGCTTAACCATATTTGATTCATCCTTTAAGATTCGCCTCCCATCTGTTCACTTCTTTGATGGTGGGCCAATCAAAAGTTTTCTCTTCTTCTAGCCTGGCAACAACTTCCACCCACCTGGCATCCATGGGAGTTCTGGCCTCAGACACAAATTTAGCCATGTCTCTTTCAACTTTGCAGAAGCCATCGATCAGTTTGTTGCAGTACTCTGCATTTGTGTCTTTTTCCAGATGTAGCTTTAGATCTTGATTTCTCAGTATGGCATCAAAACCAGATTCCCAATCTGATTGTGCTTTCAACCCCTCCGTTTCCTCATAAATCTTTGGGATCAATGGTGGACATTGATCACCAAATAGTTGCAACTTACTGTTTATTAAATTAGATTTGCCATTAAAGAAGGCAAAAGTATCATTCAACTTATTTACCATATCAATGGTATCTGATACTTTGTCTGGGAAATCATCACTGTATAACATAGTTGTTTTGAGTTTATCTAAAACTCTTTCCTTCGCTGACCAAAGTTTGAAGACAGGCTCTAGGAAAACCATAGCTTCCGTAGCTATCTTTGACAACATCTGCCACAATATTGGCTGCCTCTTCAACAAATTCTTCTGTATATTTATTAGGTATGACTTCCTTCTTCTTCCCAGACCCTTGTGAGGTAGTAGGAACAATAGCTTGACTCATCCTTCCTTTTTTGAATTCTACTATCTCAGACACAAAACTCCAGACAAATAAGCTTCTTACTCTTCGCAGCAAAACTCAGAATGGAGAAATGAGAGTTGCACAGAATCAAACTCAATCATTTACACTTATAGCCATTTAAGAATTGTGTCTTGTCAACTTGAAAGCCAAATTCCTGCACTTGAACTGTCATGAAGATTTCATTCTGTCATTAATGTTGCCATCAAATTGCACTATTTGATCCTAGCTGGAAGAGAGAGTGTACACTTTTTTCCATCTGGCACTCGTCAGCTTGAAACTAGCCAACACACTGCACTTTATTCACTTTTGGAAATGTCTTTGCGAGTGAGTGACGCACCCACGTTATTCAACTAGTCGCGTACTCGCCATCCATCCTCACTCTACTTTTCACCTTCTGCGAGTGAGCGATGACCTAATTCTTGAACTTCATCTCATGTCTATCGCATACTTGCTATCCTTTTATGCTTTTCTTTTGGGCTTACGCGAGTGAGCGATGTTTCCTTCACCTTTAACCTATTGCACCCTCGCTAGTTAAAATTTCATGTCACTTGAGTCTTGGCGACTGAGCGACTATGCATCTTATCTTTCAGCTATTCCCTAATCACACACTCGCTGGCTGTTTAAACTTAACTTTTGGATCTGAGCGGGTGAGCGACATTCATTTCTTTACCATATGCTTTATCTGGTCGCTCACTCGCGCTACTTAATACTCCAGCTTCAACCTTCTGCGCGAGTGAGCGATGGAATCTGTTCTTTGCTCAGTCGCAAACTCGTGAGCTTGAAAATTTCACTTCATCACTGACTACGAGTGCGCAACTATGCACCTTCTTTCTTTAGTCGCCTACTCGCGAGCTCTATTCCTTTCATATTTTTTGATTAACGAGTGAGTGATGTCTCCTCTTTTAACTCATCGCACACTCGCAGGTCTACTTTTGATCGCCTCAAAGCATCAGCGAGTGAGCGAGGCGATGAATGGTCCCTTAGTCGCTTGGTCGTAGACTTTTAAGAATTTTGAAAAATGCTTGCGCGACTCAGCGATGAATTTTCATAATGGTACTTCATACCTTTTCTGCACACTCGCACTGCAAAATACAAATGAGTTAGAACCTAAGCGAGTGGGCGACCTCTAGAACATGACCTCATCACGCAGTCGCTGACTTTTAACATTGACATAAAACTTGATGCGGGTATGTGACTGCTTCATTTTTAAACAAGACCTGCTCACTCATGAAGCGTGATATAGATAGTATAGCTTTACAGTGACTATGCAACATACATACTTTTAACCCGTCGCTAACTCGCTATTTCAATATTTCATTCATTTAAATCTTAGCGAGTGAGTGATAAGTTTAACCATTTTTAGCCCGCTCAATCGCTAACCTATAACTCGACTTTCATAAGACATCATGACTGTGTGATTTACCTCTTAAAACATTGAACCCGCTCACTCGCACACAGATCAAAACTTGACATAAGTTGATCACGATTCTCTCTTACTAACGGCTCGTCGCCCACTCGCACAACTTAGAGACACTTTAAGAAGACCAATGCGACAAAGTGACCAAACTAAAACATGACTTCAAAAGAGACTTTGACTTATTTTGCGCGGCAAAGCACAGGATTTTAAACCAAGAAAGCCCGGGAAAAGAAAAAGCCAAGAAATTTAAAGAAAACCAATGCAGTGCTAACAATGGCTCCGACTGGGGAAAGATAATTGCAAAATTGTCATTAGAAGCCAGACCTCTGGAGAACAGATCGCAAACCTAAACTAAACTGTACAGGAGCACACAAAACCCACACAAAAATAGGGAAAACTAAACTAACGTGCATGGAACAAGGAAAACTATGAGAAATTATGTTTCAAGAATTGTCCATGCACTGGCAATTCCTATATTTCACCATTTGGATCTTCCAAGAAATAAGAATCCTGACCATGAAAATCCTGGATTACAAACGGGCCCATCCATAATGATTCAAATTTGCCATGTTTGCCTTTTTCTTCTTTCCTGCCATTCCATTGTAACACAAGGTCATTTATCTGGAATTTTCTTTCAGTTGTCCTTTTATCAAACAAATATTTAGATTGTTGCTGTAGCTTCAGGTTTCTTTTGTGAGCTTCTGCTCTTATCTCTTCCAATTCCATCAGTTGATCCATTCTTTGCATCATAGGTTCTGGATTTTCCAAATCTTCTTCCAGCAGAAATTTGTACACTGGTAATAGATTGTTCAAAGGAAACCTTGCCTGACTTCCATAAACCATTTCAAAAGGGGAAACCCCTATGGCCCTTTTTACTGTCACTCTATCAGCCCATAAGGCTAATTTCAGTTTTGAATGCCATGACTTCTTATTTTTATCCAAAATCCTCTTAATGATTTTCATAATACTTTTATTACTGGACTCAGCCTGTCCATT
>MU224924.1:40388-52102 GCA_018584345.1 Thuja plicata
GAAATATCTCTGAATTTGTTTTAGGTTGCATGTACATTCCATAACACCTTTGAAGTGATAAGTTTTCTTGTAAAACTGTCTCTGAGGTTGAACATAAGATTGGAATGATCTTGACTCTATTTCCCATAGTAGAATAAGGCACTGGTCTAATCATTATTTTGATTATAGTTATTCAGTTCATTGTTTATAGTTTTGTGATATTTTATCTATCTATTCAATTCAAATTACATACACATTTACTAAACATTCTTTCAATTACTTAAAGTATTTTAGTTTACAGTTCATGATATATTGATTTCAGTTATATTTATTTCAAGTTCCTTGCCATACTTTGACAGATGGAAGTTTGAGTTCCATACACAGGTTATCTGCTATAAAAATCCTGTTCAGGTGAAGGTTCACCTGCCTTGGTCCTGCAGAGCCAGAAGCATAGTGGAAGAGGATCATAATCGATCATTCTCGTTAGTTGGCCAAAAAAAAATTGGATTTCCCATCATTGGATTGGCCAGTCCAAAGGAAATTCAATTCAGCATTTTTGGGCACCAATAGAACCAACGCTCAAATAACCATCTTTGAGCTGTTGAAGATCTCGCCTGCTCATAGGCAGATTTTGGATAAAGCCCTCGTAGAGGCTAACGTTCCCAAAGACATTAATCTTGATCACTTTCAATCTATGGTGGGTCACTTGACTTCACCGCACTATCTATCTTTCTCAGAAGAAGATGACCATTCGATCAGTCACCTGCATAATGCTCCTTTGCATATAGAAGTCATGATTGGCAAAAACTAGTCCGCCGTGTCCTTATAGATAATGGTGCTAGCCTCAACATTTTCTCTACTCACTTTCTCACTCAGCTAGGTTATGATGAAGATCGCATAGATTCCCGCAAGAGAATTACTATCAAGGCCTATGATTAAGAAGAAAGAAAGTCTAAAGGTTTAGTTGTTCTACCCATTTGGGTTGGACCGATTGAAAGAGATGTAACATGTCAGGTGCTGGACCTTCTTCTTGATTATAACATCCTGTTAGGAAGACCATGGATCCATGAAATGCAAGCATTTCCCTCTATGTATCATCAGTGCATCAAGTTTCCTTTCCACAGTGCAGAAGTGACAGTTCCTGCTAATATGGGCTCTTCTTGTAATACGCTCACACAGTCAGCTGATAGTCTTGTTCCTACTAACAGAGAATACACAAAATTCTATGATGCCAAGCTTAGAGACATGGAACTTTGAAAATAAAAGACATAGGCATGGGGGGGTATCAAATAGAACCTGTGCTATCGTTAGCAGCTCTACCTCCATCTCCTCATTCTTACGGGAGACCTTCTGAGAACAATAAATCTTCTATTGCTCCTCCTGAAATATTTTATGATGGTGTCTTTGTATGGGCTTCAACACCATTAGAAGATGAAGATGAGGAAAGAGATATTAAAGCTTGGCTTTACAAAGGAAAGAACATATCTGAACAGAATACCCCAGCTCGTGAACTAGATCCCAATAATGAAGGTCTTAAAATCATAAAATGCTTTAGATATAAAGGGAGTGGTTTGATAGGGATGAATGGTAATGGGTTAGTTGAACCTATTAAAGCTATGGGTCAAAAGATGAAAGACACAACTGGTTTAGGCTTCAAGAAGATCCCGTTTCATCTAGGGATTAACAAATTCATGCCAAAACTGGATCCTCCACCAGAACCTGAAGACACAGCTACAGTTGACACCGCAGAGGATAGCTCCAACAAGGATTGCTTTCCTTATCCTATTCCTCCAGATCTGGCAGCATTATTTGCTGAGCCAGATGATGTCATGATATATGCCAGTATAGCTAAGGCTGGCAGTGACCCCAATGTCGCTATTCCATTTACTACTTTGACATACAAACAATGGAAAGTGTCACAAGATCCTAGTTTCCAAGTTGAACGATACATACCATCACGGTTTCAAGAGCAGTTTGCACAAGAACAAGCTGGTGTCACAAGAACTCCCAAACCTTCATGGTGCAAACATCCCAATCAGAGCTCAGACACAGATTCCCATGAATATGAGTTTGATAGTTTTTCAGAAGGATCCTATGAAAAGCTTCTCGACATAGGTGATGAGTCTAGTGAAAGGTCTAATGAATCTAATTCCATAAATGCTAACGTGTCTTCTACTACGGTTGCTAGGAGTCAAAGGGATTTGAATACACCTTTGGATGAGATTTCTCTAGGTCTTAGCTTACTAGTCAGCGTTTTCGATGATTATACCGTGAATGCACTTGAACCCGTCACTTCTCTCTCTCTCCAACATCCTGAGCTAATAGATTGGAATTCCTCTTCCTCATCCATTGAAGTCCTCACATTCCAGAATGACTATGCTCTGGCCTGTTATCATCATGCTGTTGAACCTTTAATATCCTCCACTAGTGAAGAAAGTGTTAACATGACCAAGGCTGATATCAAGTATCTTAGTCATAAAATCAAAAGAAGAAAAAATAGGTGCTCTGATGGTGAAAACCACATTGTGGCAGTGTCAGAGCTAAAAAAAGAAAAAAGAATAGACGTATTTGAAGGCGAAAACCTCTCCAAGGTGCCTGAGGATGAGATACTTGATGCGCTTCCGAGTCATTTCTAGGAATGCTCATCGGTGCTAATTGAGCTAACTCAGCCGGTAAATCTGGGTACAGAAGAACATCCACACATTATTCATGTGGCTAAATCATTGTCTGCAGAAGAACTCAAAGAATTCACAAATTTCTTCAAGGAGAAAAAAATAAACTTTGCATGGACATACTCTAACATGCCTGGTGTAGATCCTGATCTTATCATGCACCACGTATCAATAGCTCCTGGAGTAAAACCAGTCAAGTAAAAAATCAGAAAAATGCATCCACATGTGGCTCTACTTGTCAAGGCGGAACTAGAAAATCTCCTAAAAGCTGGATTCATTAGAGCAATTGACTATGCGGAATGGATCTCCATCATAGTTCTAGTGTCGAAGCACAAAAAATCTATCAAAATCTGCACAGACTTTAGGGACTTAAACAAGGCATGTCCAAAGGATGATTTCCCACTACCCAACATTGATATGATTATGGATATGACAGCAGGGTATGAAATGTACTCCCTCGTGGATGGTTTCTCTGGCTACAACCAAATCAAAATTGCACCAGAAGACCAAGAAAAGACTTCTTTTACTTGTGCATGGGGCACTTTCTACTGGAATGTTATGCCTTTTGGTCTTAAGAATGTTGGAGCCACGTATCAGAGAGCAGTCACTACTATATTTCATGATATGATGCACAAAATAATGGAGGATTATGTTGATGACACCCTTGCTAAAATTATGGACAAGAAAGCACATCTTACTGATCTAGGCCCTATATTGGATCGTATGGAAAAGTTCATACTACGTCTTACTCCTAAGAAATGTGCATTTGGAGTAACTTCAGGAAAATTGCTTGGTTATATCATCTTCGCAAAAGGAATCGAGGTGGATCCTGAAAAGGTGCAAGCTATCATGGAAATTTCTCCACCTCGCAATATTAGACAAATTAGAGGTCTTCAAGGTCGGCTTCAGTCTATCCAACGCTTCATCTCACAACTAGCTGACAAGTCACAGCCATTTACTAAAACTCTACATAAAGGTGTGACCTATGAATGTAATAAAGAATGTGAACAAGGTTTTCAACAAATCAAACAATATCTAACCAATCCACCTATATTAATGCCTCCTATTCATACAAAGCCATTAATCTTATACATATCAGCTACAGAAACATCTCTGGGTGCTCTATTGGCTCAAGAAGATCAAAACAATAAAGAAAGAGCAATCTATTACATTAGCAGAACATTGGTCTCCTATGAAATGAATTATTCTGTCATTGAGAAAGCTTTCTTAGTGGTGGTTTTCACTTCACAGAAGTTATGACATTACATGCTTTCTCACACTAAAAGACTCATTGCAAAAATTGATCCATTAAAGTACTTACTCAACAAATCTGCCCTCACGGGTAGATTAGCTAAGTGGGTCATGATACTTAGTGAATTTGATATTGAGTATGTGGAAAGAAAAGCTATCAGAGGGAAAGAAATTGCAGATCAGTTGGCTAAGGAACCTATTACAGCCCATCAACCATTACATATCGAGTTCCCAGATGAGTCCATCATGCTTCTCACACATCAGTCATGGACCATGTTCTTTGATAGATCCTTCACCCAGTAGGGGTCAGGTGCCAGAATCTTGTTCATTACACCTCAGCGGTATTCATTACCAAAGGCTTACAAAATGATGTTTCCTTGCACAAATACATAGCTAAGTATGAAGCCTTGATTAATGGATTAAAGATTGCTATTGAATGGCATGTCAATGAGATAAAGGTCTTTTGAGATTCACAGTTGGTTATTAATCAGGTGAATGACATCTATCAAACAAAAGACAAAAAATTGGTGCCTTATAAAAAGATGGTTGATGATCTTAAGAAATATTTTGCACATGTTACCTTCCAACAAATTCCAAGGGGAAATAATAAAGTAGCTGATGCCATGGCTACTCTGGCCTCCATGTTACAAATGCTAGAAAATGACTTCAGACATGAATTCCTAGTGGAGACATTATGCCACCCTGCCTATAATTCCCCTGAATCCTGGATGATTTGTTCAGTCGCTAGACATGACTCATCCTGCTACCACCATATTTACTCCTACCTTCATGACTAGATCATCCTAGACACTTACACCCAAAATGAGAAACGTCACTTAATCTGCAGTGCTTCACAGTTTGTCATCATAGCTAATGACTTATATAGACAAGGCCTAGATGATACCCTCCTTAGGTGTTTAGATCCTGATGAGTCTAAGCGTGTAGTAGTAGAGGTACATGAAGGCAACTGTGGATCTCACTCAAACGACCTGACGCTGGCTCACAAAATTATTAGAGCTGGTTACTATTGGCCAGATATGGAGAAAGAAGCTATACAATTTGCTAAATCTTGTAAACAGTGCCAACTTCATGGAAACCTGATCCATGCTCCTACCAAGGAGCGCATTCCTTTTGTCAGCTTTTGGCCATTTCAACAGTGGTCCTTTGACTTGGTGGGTTAGATATATCTGTCTTCTTCAAGGGGACATAAATACATCATCACTGCTATAGACTATTTCACCAAGTGGGTCGAGGCAGTGCCTCTCATCGTAGCTGATGGCAAGTCTGTAGCCATGTTTATACTGAACTACATCATCTACAGATATGGTGTACCCTCATCAATAATCACTGACAATGGGGGGAAATTCAAGAACAAGGATCTAAAATAATTATGCGCTAAGTTCATAATTATTCATCACTGGTCTTCTATCTATTATCCCCAAGGTAATGGACATGCGAAAGCTTCAAATAAGACTATTCTCAAAATCTTACACCGCACAGTACACAAATCTGGATGAGACTGGCATCTCCAGATTAATTCGGCTTTATGGGCTTATTGCACCAATATACAGATACCAATAGGGGCCACGCCCTTTTCTCTAGTTTATGGTGCAGATGCAGTGCTTCCTATTGAGGTCAAGCTTCCCACCTTGCGATTCTCTCTGAAGGGCCTCATTACTGATGATGATATCAGAATATCTCAGCTTCAAGAGCTTGAACTACTGGATGAACATCGAAAAGTGGCATTTGATCATCTCCGAGCATATCAAAAGAGAATATCTAAAAGATACAACAAGAAGGTCAGACCAAGGGAATTCTAAATGGGTGATCTCGTCCTGAGAGAGAACCCCAAGAATCAACAACAGTGGGTCCAGAAAGGAAAATTTGAACCAAACTGGCTTGGTCTATGTGTTATCACTACAATATTTGGGTTTGGCGCTTACCAGCTCTCTACCATAGAGGGTGAACAACTCAAAGAGCCTATCAATGCTCTTCATCTGAAGAAGTTCTATAGTTTAGATGTCTTCTGAATGCTCATGTACATACTCTATTATGAGAAAATCCTAAAAATTGCAAAATGTCCTAAAAAAATGATCATCTTAGTGAAAACCTGGCAAATAGGCACTTTGATGTATTTATTATCCTGGTGAAAACCTGGTAAACAGGCGCCTTGATAATACCAAAAAAATAAAAAATAAAAAATACAAACAAAAAAAAAAGTACAAAAAATTTGAAAAAATGAAAAATACAAAAAAAGAGAAAAAGAGAAAAATGTGCCATTGATGAAAACTTGGTAAACAGGCGTCATGGTAGTAAAAATAGAATTTCTGCCAAGATGGTGAAAACCTGGTAAATATGCGCCTCTTGTTCTGCAATGCTCTATCTATCACGACATCTCTTGGCTTTCTTGCAGTTTGCTCTCTCGCTTTAGTTTTCTTTCCTGCTTTAGTTTTCTCGCTCATCATTCGCTCTTAGTCATTTTTGAGATTTTTCTTGACTTTACATGGTTTGAAACTGGTCACACTCGGGGCATCTTCCTGGTCTAGGGGGCATTGTCCTATCTTTTGGAGTCTCTCTCCTCTTCGCATCACTCACCAGTGGTTCTCACTAAGTCTGCCTGCTGATGCCTAGATCTCACATTGATCTTTATGCTTGAGAATCTTTCTTGCATCAGTCACCAGTGGTTCTCACTGCGTCTACGTACTTTCTCTGTACTACTAAGATTTATTGCATCAACTCACTATCTGCATATTGACATCAATCCATTCAGTACTTGGGGGCATGGCTCCCCACTTTGATCGCATCTTCGGTTTACACTCGAGTTAGTAATCTTGTCAGTTCTAAAGGGCAACTCTCTGCTAATACAAACTGGTGTTTCTCAACACCCAATCAAATAGTGTTTTTTAACACTCTCTTTAGACACATCTGTGTTTTTCAACACACATCAGACATTACAATGTAAACATCTCTCGATAGCAATCAAACACAATGCACTCACAAGCACAACGATTTTTTTCAACACCCTAAACACATGCACATTCGTAAACTTTGAGACATGCTGAGTTATGATTGAATCTCTTTTTGTATGCTGTATGTTCTCATGAATTTCATTGATATTTTCTTTTGTCTACTTCTTGTTGGTGTGGTTTCAATGATCTGACAGTGTCAAATAAACAAGGTGTATGTGATAAGAGCTTCTGCATTAAGGTGGAAAAGCCTCACATCCCTTGATCTTGTTTATTTGTACACCAAGGGGAGGTTGGAACTATCTCCTTGACTGTTACTGCTCTGTTTGTTTACTTGTGTGCTCTTACTATATCAAACCGGAAACAATGTTTAGGTCATCTTGGCTTTTGTGCCCTGGTGCTTATGTTCGTTTCCTAAATTTTATCCGATGAAAGTCATATCCATATTATTATGGTTGCAGTGGCACCAGTAAGGATTGTATTGACTCCGATGTTCCAAAAATACTCGATGATGATAATTATGCGATGAGACCAACAACCAAGTCCTAGGGTTTCATTTAGCATAGGCTTGCATTCACATTTTAAGCTTGCATAGCAACAGTTTTGGTACTCTCTTCATTGTCTTCTCATTCTTCAAAGGTCCCCATCTTTCATCCTGGATTCCTCTTGATTGCACAAGCATTTGGTCCTTGCTCTCGATATTCATTCATATTATTTTGTTAATACCTACAGTATATTGCAATATCCTGCGTGAGATGATTAGTACCATTGCATTCATTCCAAAAGTGCCTTTCCATCAATTCATTTTCATTTACATATCCATAAACATGTGCATCCATTATAAGCATAAATAAAATCATACATAGCATTTATTCATCTAACATCTATCATTACATTATACATAAATAAAGCATGTGCATAAACATTTGCATATTCGTCCATGACATACATTTCTAATCCATAAGTCTAAATCATATAGGAAACATCTCACAAGACATACAAATTTAAAGTAATATATAAAAAAGTACAATGATGCCAAAATCAAGCTCATATATATATATATCAATCGGTCAAATGTACAAAGGGTGCTACTCGAGCACAATATATCAAAATGGTGGTACAATGTATGTCAAATATCTCATCTAGCCACTCCCACCTAGAGGAGGTGGAGGAGGTAGCATGGCCTGCTGCTGAGGAGGTGCCTGTGGTGGTGCCTGTGGAGTAGCCTGTGCCTCAGCATACTTTGAAAATGGCAGAGTCTGGTCTGTTGCCTTAGGAATTGTGATCGTGTATGTGAAATAGTAATAGGCTGACTGAGCAGCCTCATATCTCGCCTCTATCTGCACTCTGGCTAATGCCTCTTGTAAACCTTCGAATCTCTCGATCCCTCTCAGCCACTCAGGTCTCCTAGATGACCACCTGTGTATGGTAATCATCTTTCTCCCTCTGCACCTACCTCACTCTCTCCTGGATCCTCCTGAGAGCTTCCTGTAGCTGTGCTACCTGTCCTCCTGTCGGTGGATCAGCCATAACAGTATTGGCCATAATGGTATCCTCCCCCTGCTCGATGGACCTATCCTGGGTACCACTGCTCCTACACCTCCATCTGATCCCATCCGTCCAGGAAGGAGGGGACTCAACCCAGTCCTTGGGTGTACTCTCTGCTGAGGTGGTACCTGCTATGGTGGTGGTTGTTGTGCCTGCTATTGTGGTGGTGACTGTACCACCTGCTATACATGTGGGCCCATGCCAATAGGATCTGTAAATCTTAGGAATGGGTGCACTAAAATATGATCCTTGTATGTAGGTGTCATCCCTGGATTCGTCACCCCTGCTAAGTAATCCCACCTAGCTGCTGGTACCCGTGCATCTATCATGCTCCTCCCTTAGTCTAACTGCCACTGCCAGCCCTTCTTCATCTCATTGATGAAACGAGCATAGGTACAGTACTCCTGGGAGACGTCTTGCGGTCCCCCAAATTGCCATAGGACCCGTGTTAGTAGAAAAAGCTCAATAACGTTGATAGTGCACCTAATCAGAGGACGTGAGAAGAACATATGCGGTAGCTCATTCCATGCATCATCCCAAACCTCTGTGGCTATCCATGGCCACCATATAACTGCTGCCATATCATCTAGCTATGCTCACCACTGATCCGTCTTACCCAACGCTGGCTGAGTCATAGGACCTGCATACCTATAAATATATAACTCTAAGGGCTACCAAGTATCATGGAAAATTGGCCGACATATGGGAAGGTGCTCCCAGGCCCAGATCTGTAGAACCACGACTCCTGCCACCATGGTCCGTGTGCCCCGATACACTATCTCGTGCATCTCATGGTACATCTATGCGAGCATGCACTTGCCCCATCTGAATCTCACTACTGGACTAGCTAGCATCCGCTGCAGCATAATCCCCCATCCGCACTCTAATCTGTGCTGACCCCAATCTGGTACCAGGTAGCAATTCAAGAAAAATGCCAAGACAACTACCAATGTATGATCTACACCATACCTACTCGTCAGATCCCCCCAAGAGATGGCTTGACCCATCACCAGATCATCCTGGAAGATCACTCTTAGCGCTAGTGTGCCTGCTCTTAACTGGGTATCATACTCGACACGAGCCCTATGGAATGGTACTCTTAGGATCCTATAGATATCCTCAGGGGTGACTATCATCTCCCCCTATGGAAAATGGAAAGTGTTCATCTCGAAATGGAAATGCTCGACAAGTGCACCCAACAGACTGTGATTTACCTGAATATCAGGTACATCACGAAGATATGATAATCCTAGCCCATCGAGATGGGCACCATCAACATCCGTCAATCTCCGCAGTAGCTCACCCATGATGGGATGATGAGACCGGAATGCAATATCAGGGAATTCAACCTGCAAAGCAAGCAACAACATTTGATTAGTATCTCAACATGATGGTTTTTCAAAGCAATGACAACAAGTGCAGCTATGGATCTATCCTAAATACAGTTTTGAGGCATTCTAACTAGCTGAATCTGTGACATCAAGGATGACAAATTTCTGGCTAGTAAGTAATTCCCATGCGAGGAAATTCTTTTCCCGCGTGAGATTTCTACCTTGCATGAGATAGGATCTCTCTTCGTGCGAGATTCTATCACTGGTGATGAAATCTCATGCGACATCATCGCGCACCTCACGCGAGCTTGCAGAGGGACCCCGTGCGAGGAAGCCCTAACCCATGTGAGGAATCCAATTTCTCACGCGAGGGGTGACCTTGGCCGACACAAGGAAACTATTCCCTCGAGCGAGATTTGACAAAATCAGACTTAAAAAGATATAAAACATGTTAAAAAGATCTAGAAAGCGATAAAAATTTGAATGTAAGATAGTTTTTCGATTACTTACAGGTGCGTCATACTTTGGTGGCCGGTTGTGTCATCAGGAGTGCTCAAATCGATGTGTATGCATGGGAATGCTATCAATATCTGCTTGAGCTCTTGCCATCTCTAAAGTCAAAAGTGAATAATGATTTGAAAATGACCCCTCCCGGCCTTATATAACTTTTGACCTAATTTTCAAAAGTGCTCTGTTTTCTGAGAAAATTGCACCCTTGGCTAAATCGACCGTTCTGAATCCATTTTCATGATTGAAATCGAAATCTGACACTCCTAAGTAGCTCAAAATCATGTTTTAAAATTTTGGGACCAACGCGATCAGACGCTTGTGCAGTCAACTTTCTGACGTCGCTTTCTTGTCAGAATCATCTCTCATCATGATTTTCTCAACTTCTGCAATCTTTTCATCAAAGTCAACTCTAGTCAATTATGGTCAAACTTGGTCAACAGTGGTCAAACCTAGTCAACAAGACCTCTCAATCACTCTAAATCAATTCTGCCTTCTTTTGATCTATCTCTGAATTTCTCTGGATCTTCGATCTGGCTTCTATCTGCAATCTTTTGCTGTCAATCATCTTTCCGTCGTGTCATCTTTTGATTTCTCTCCCGAGGGGGCAGGATGATTGCATCATTGAATCTTTTTGCTTCATTCTCAAATCAGTCTAATCTGAATCAAAATTCCCCATTGCTAGGGGCATCTCATCACTTGGGGTGTATTCAGTGTTTCATACCTTATGGTCAAAATTGGATATTCCATGATTTTCAATCTCTAGGGGCATCTTGATGCCTCGCATCTTGTCATCTATCTTTCTAGGTATCTGAGCAATCTAATTCGGATCCTCAAGGATCAAGCTTTGTTCTAGAGATGATTTTTGAAATCCCATTGGGTATTGGGGAAATCTAACCCTAATTCCTGAAAGTCATGCTTCGTTCTGAAGATGGCTCTCAAAAGCTCTTTTAGACTGTTATCTAGGCAACCTAACCTGGATCTCAGAGGGATAACCTTCGTATCAGGGCAATCTAACTCTGATTCTGGAGATAGTCCTAAATCATCATCAGCTATCAGTGGACATTGGGGCAATCTAACCCTGATTCCAATCTTCTCTTAAGTGGTATTTGGACTGTTGTCTTCACAATCTAACTTAGACTTCAGAGAATCATGCTTCGTTCTAAAGATGGTTCTGCTTCTCAATCTGATTGGTGTCTTGGCAACCTAACCTAGACTTCCAAAATCTTCATCTGTTACATCAAACTATTCTTTGAATCAATGCGCTGCTCACACATCATTTCAAAGAGGGGCAAATTGTAACACCACAAAATTGGCACCTTACAATTCTAACCAATTTTGGTGCATTTTCTCATCATCGAAGTCCTATTGTACTAGGAAAATTCTCCTTCCTAATTGTCTTTAATTGACTTAGTCTCAAATGCAGAAAACCTAAATTTGCATAAATCTTACACCATATT
>MU224924.1:61714-75058 GCA_018584345.1 Thuja plicata
CTCAACCCACTTGAGAAAGTCAACTTTCTCAAGCATGACTTCTCTAAGGACCAACTTGCCAAGTTGAGCCTTACACCCTCCCATGCCTCTTAAATGAATTTCATTAATGGCTCATTAATGGATATTCTCTCTTGCCCATCCCTTATTAATGCCCAAGGCATTAATGGCTCTCACACCTCATTAATGACCTTAGGGGCTCCATTAATGAACCTTCTCTCTCTCTCCCATTCCTCTATAAATTGAAAGGATTTAGAGCTCATAATAAGCCTCAAATTTTGAATAGTAGTGTTGTTATGCAAAGATTTTGAAGGAATCTCAAAGCATTATTATGCTACCCATTCCTTCCTAGCTTCATACACACTCCATAATTACTTTCTTATATAGTTATAATGCCCATTTTAGACTAATATGCATATTTAAATAGTTAAATAGTTTGTTTTAAACTTAAATCTTTCATGCTAGGTTGTTTATGTCACTGGTATTTAGCATAATCTGAGGGCTTTTATATTATTTGCTACACTCATCCTAGTTAGAAAGCAATAGGTCGATGTTAGGGTTTTATATGATCACTAACCCTTGTTTCTCACTAACAGAATGAATTATTGAAGTGTTGTGTCACAGGCAATAGGTGCACAAATATACACACACATTTCTGGCACCCACTGTGGGGCATGATTTCCAACTTGGCCTCATTTTGTATCACTTTTTCACTAATTTGCATTCCCAGAATTCTATTACAGGGTCATTTTTAGTCATTCAGGATCGCATCTGGGAAACGTCCTCGCACCACAGTAAATGAGGCTCGCATCCGGGATTTCCCAGATCATTTCTGGTTTAGGCTCACATCTGGTAAGGAAAGTTGTATCAGATTTTGTGTCATTTTCTATCTTTTTGGATCGCATCTGGTGAAAATTTTAGTGAACTACTTTGCCTAACCACTAACGTTTGCGTGTTTTAACTTCTTTGATCTTTTGAATAACTTAATGATTTTTTGCAGGTTGACATTGACAGTTTTTTGTGGGAGTTTCTACATAACAAACTAACTTGGTTTTTTAGGTTGCCCAACCCCCATCTTGACCTCTATTTACTTGCTTTGAAAACTAAGGAACATTTTCCAATCTATCACTAAACTGACTAGAGGACTATGCTCTTTTCCTTTTAAGGAAAATCAGAAACTCACACATCAGTTTATGGATTGAACGGAATTTGGGGTTAACTGAAAAAGCAATCAAATTGTATAATTCGTTTGGATCAGTAAATGAACAAATACAAATTACTAAATCTTGTGGATCAAAGAACAAGTTCAACTGTATAATTCATTTTTAGGACACAGAAATTGAACAAGAAAACTCACTAAATATTGAGGCTAAATGAACAAGGCAAATCTACTTTCAAGCATGGTGTTTTCATTAAAATAGAAACATCTAAATCAAGCACATTGCTTGAAGGAAAGAACCACTTTGCTTGACTCTATTTTAGGAGAAAATGGCTTAGATTAGGAGAGTATGCTCTTCTTCTTTGGGAGAATTATAAATCCAGACATCAAAAGCTCGCCAATCCTTTGTATGCATACTTAATAGTAGAGGGCCTTCCAATTAAGGAAAAAATCTCCCAGGAAAGTGAGGACAGGTTTTACGCCAACCCTTTCAACTCACTATAAATAGTTTCTTCCTCGTAGGCTAAAGCCTTGGAAGACGGAGCCGATTTTATTCATGGAATTTTGATATCATTCCTTGAACATGCTTGGGTATATGTAGAGCGGAGCCGCTTGAATCTTGCTTGCGAGACTATGTACATTCAAGTACTCATAGGGTTATATGCCTGAATTTTGCCTTGTGCAATTCTGTGGGGGACGGTTTCAAACGGATTTCCCAATAATCTACAACAACTTCAACTGAAAGAATTCTTGATTCATCCCCGAAAGGGTGATAATATTTGTGCAAGGCAAAAAGTAATTACCCTAAGACACTCATCATATTGTGCCCTCACTTGCATTTGGAGTCAGCTAATACAACATCATGACTGGAGCCATTGCGTGCTTGGTGATGGCTATATTTTGATTAGCATTTGAGTGTGTACCTGAGTCAATGAGCAAAGATTTTCATCCTCCACCTAGAGAATAGGAAAAAGATGAGTGTTTGTTTCACCCTCCTAACAAAGCAAATCTGTTTGACGTGTCTGAAAAGTCACTAAAAAGATAAACTTCTTCAAACAAGAAACAATATTAAAACCTTCAGATACATGTGTTCTTCACTCACTGGAAAGTCTTCAAATGCGATCATAGATCAGACAAATTGCACGAAATTCCAAAATGCAAATTTCAAAACTGGCAAAAACTAAAAAAGGCATCATAAAATCGCATCCTGCATACCCTGTATCGCATCTGGTGTTTAGGATCACATCCCGTATACTACCTCGCATTTGGTCAACACACAGTCGCATATAGGATTTAGGCTCACATCTGGTGTCATCAAAGGCTCGCATCTGGGAGTTCACATCTAGGATAAAGGGTACTTGCAGAAGTATTTCTTAGAAATTCTTAGTTGATTAGGATACCCTTTTGGCTCTTTAGCTGGCTCCTTTTGTCTTTTCTAGTCTCCTTGTTGAAATTTCAAAACTCTTTCAAACATTTACCTTGCATGCTTAGTCAGTCTTTTATGATCGGTTCAATATGGGTGGTCTACCCTCTTTCTACCAACAACTTGGTTCCCAGCTCACTATCAGGGCATTTTAACCCTATGACACTAGAATCATTTAGATCCACCAACAACAAATAGTTACTTTTACCTATACACACCCACTTGAACAATCTAAAACTCTCACTTGCACTATTGGGAAACGTTGACAAAGTTGAGAAACTTCATGGTTAACAAAAGACACAACAAGTACATGTCTAAAGGATTGAAAGTGCCTTATAAAACACCACACTTTCAAGGGGAAACATCTCATAGTTCCCTACTCGATATAGACTCCCCACAAATGGATAGTGACACTCGCAGATGGAGTGAGGCTTTTGAGGAGTATAACAATGGCAAAAGGCCCAAAGATACGGATGAAGAAGAAGAACCTAAATTTGACCGTCTCTTATTTGAGTCCGGCAGTGAGAACAAAATCACTGAAGAAGAATATGAAAAACTCAAACAGAGCAAGAAGTTCCATAAAATAATGGAGAAAATGATTGACAAGGATAAAGATAAATACTTCCTCCATATAGCATCCACAGGTGTCAAATTACCTAAGGATTATGATGTGGAAAAGCTCAAAGAAAAGGAGGTACCAAATCCTATATCTATTTTCACCAAACTACTCAATTTGATGCAAACAGAACTCACAAACCTCAAACAGGAGAAAGAGAAGCCCAAAAACCAATACTCTTTGGACACCATTTGTCCATTTCCTTTTGATGAGAGTATCACTATGATCCCATTTTCTCCCAACGTGGCAAGACCAAAGTATGAAAAATACACAGGAGAAACTGACCTACACAATTATGTAAGGGAATTCTGTGCTCTTAGCATAGAATACATGCACGAACCTACATACCTCATGCGACTATTTCTAGGAAGTCTAGGAGGTGATGCCATGGAGTGGTTCTCAAAACTGAACCCTAAGGTCAAAATATTTGAGGATTTGATCCAACGATTCATCCAACATTACTCCTACAACATCCAATATGATGTAACTATAATGGACCTATGTAATACCAAACAGAGAATTGGTGAATCATTTACACACTTCCTGCAATGGTGGAGGAAATTTTTTGCATGATATTCAAGGGCCATTCCTGAAATAGAGAAGATGGAGATCTTCGTTAATAATCTGGTGCCTGAATTGAGCTACGCTTTACAAATGCAAGACTCTCCAAGATTTGACAGAATGATTAAGAATGCCCTCTATATTGAGGAAGTTATGATCAAAAGGGGAGAGATCACCCTTCAAAATGAAAACAAAACTAACAACTCCAACTCCAAGCCTAAATGGTGGAAGCAAAACAAGAATGTTGTTAATGATGGAGTGGTTTATAGCTCTAACATTAATCCTAAACCTGAGGTGTTCAATCTGACTAATAACATGCAAGCAAACAAGGATGCTAATGTGACAACTCCTGTACCCAAAGCAAACAATGATTATAGCAAGGGTCGAACATGGACTTCAAAACCCCAAAGAACATTCACTCCTTTGGGACAGCCACTCGAGAATATTCTAAAAATACTAATGGATAACAAAGTCCTCACAACCCCAGATTCCAAACCGTGGGAACCAATGGTCAAACCCAGGTGGTGGGATGATAATTCCTATTGTGTGTTCCACAAAAACAAGGGACACAAGACTAATAATTGCCTCAAGCTTAAACATGTCATCCAAGACCTCATTGAAGGAGGTAAGATCAAAGTTGACGGACACACTACCAATGAGGATCATACAACATTCAACAAACCTTTTCCTAATTACGATCAAGGAGAAGCATCTAAAGGGAAGAGTAATGAGGTAAACTACACCTATTCCAAAAATGACAATGTGATCAATATGCTAGACATTAAGACTGAGTCAATCGATGTGGTCACAATCAAAGGTGTCTCATTCCACTCAAATGCTGTAACATGGAGCCAAGCATAGGTCATGATCAAAGGACCTCCAAAACCAACATTGACATCCAAGGTTTCTATTGTAACTATTCCTAAACTAGCAGAAAAACACGTGGTTACTATCCCTGGAGAAAAATATGACTTGGTAGACCAATTGCAATGAACCTCTGCCAAAATTTCCTAGAACAGGCTCTACATGCCACTAATGTCCCAAAGGATATTGATATAGACAAGTTCTAAGTGATGGTCAATCACATCTCAGCACCACATTACCTCTCCTTTTCTGAAGAGGATGATAATTCATTAACACATCCACATAATCAACCACTCCATATTGAAGTCCTTATTCATAAATCCCATGTTAGATGCATGTTGATAGATGGAGGCACAAGATTGAATATCTGTACACTTGATCTAATCAAGAGACTAGGTCTCTTAGAACAAACAATTGACTCTAGAAGAAAAATAACTATCAAAGCTTATGATGAGGAAGAAAGATCCTCCAGAGTTCTTATTGTTCTACCTATCAGAGTCGGGCCGATTGAGAGGAATGTCACATGTAAAGTTCTAGATTTACCCTTGGCCTACAATATCCTATTAGGGAGACCATGGATTCATGAAATGCAAGCTGTACCATCCACTTACCACCAAGGCATAAAGTTCCCACATAATGGGGTGGAAGTAACAATTCCTACAGACGTTAACTACACTTGTAACAATATCAAAGCAAGTACCATAATCCCACACAACAAAGAGGCTATGGATGTAGTTACTCTTGAAATTACCAAAGACATGGTTATGAAGATTTTTAGAAAAACCTTGAAACTTGAAGAAATAGGTATGGGAGAGTTCAAGCTGGACCTAACTCCCTCACTGATAGAACTTTCGGTATCACCAAGATCCTATGGAAAACCTTCATCGACATTCACACCTACAACATCCAAAGAACTAGAAGTACACAAAGAAACTGGCATGGTAAAGGCATCCACATCTTCTTCAGATAACACAGAAGAATAGGTAGTCTTGGACTGGCTTTACAAAGGAGAACCGATGGAATCTAAGGTCAAACATGTGAAGATATCCCCAGAATAGTATGGCAAGGGATATGATTTCTTAAAATAGATGGGATACAAAGGAAAAGGACCTCTAAATGACATAGGATGAGGGCTTATTGAACCTATACCCATGGAGTTTCAGAATACCAGAAAAAAAATAGGACTGGGTTTTAATACTAAATCTGATAAACCCACTTCAAAAGAGAGTCCACACTCGGATAAAGGGAGTGATGAAACACACGAACTAGAGCAATGGTCCTATGAGAGATTGTAACATGTTGGCACACAAGACCCCAACTACCAAGGAGAATTCTATGTACCTAGCTTTGAGGTACCACAAGATCTTCACACCCCTTTGCTAGCACAACCTCCCATTCAAGAGGTAGGAGACACCATAGCAACAATTACTCAAGAGACACCCCGACAATAGGATTTACATCCTAACTGGGGGAAATTGGTCACAGTTTCACATATCCTTGATCTACCACACTTTGATCCATAGGTAGCTAATCGGGTACATCAAATAAACATTGCTGAATACTTAAATAGATCTGATGATGAGGTCACAAACTCTCATGATTATGAATGGGAAGAGCTATTTGTTGCCACTGAAGATATTGGAATAGATACAATTCACATGTTTGCGGCACCTTCAACTCGTCGTAAAGAGTTTGACACTCCTCCCAATGACACTGATAGTCCTGAAGCAGAAGAAGAGTTCCTTCCCTCGATAATTGATGAAGAAACTGGTGATTACATAAGTGTAGAAGAATTTCATAGGCTACAAGAAAGAAGCCTCCTTTTACAGAGAGATGATGATGAGATTTCTACTGATGAGTCACTAGAGTTTGGTCTGCATATGACTAACAATGACCCTTTTAACAACGATCTCACTCTTGTTGATCTAAACATTGAAGAAATTAACTTAACAGACCACGTCATGTCGGTTAATGGTCTTGATGCTAGCGCGATGTTGTCCTTCCCAGAGACTGACTCCCTATCATTGGTACTTCCAGACTTAATTGATTGGACTGAAATAGATCTTACTCCTATTCTAGACTTTACTAATGACCACACCCTAGCTTTTTATCTCAATGCTTTTGAACCATATCCTTCTTTCACCAATGCAAGGAGCGAGAACATGTTGCAGGAGGATATCAAGTTTCTCAGTCAAAAACTAAAAAATAAAATGAAAAAGAGGACTGATGGTGAAAACCACTCTGTGGCTATATCAGATCCCAAAATAGTAAAGAAAAAAGATGTATCCAATGGTGAAAACCTCTTAGAGGCGCCAAAGGATGAGACTCTTGATATCCTCCCCGAACACTTTCAGGAAAGGTCTTCAGTACTGAATGAACCAACACAGCTAGTAAATTTGGGCACTATTGAAAATCCTCAAATAGTCCATTGCACAATCAAAAGAGGAGAAGACATAGTTCACAAAGTTCCTGAAAGAGAAGAAGATCAACTTTGCATGGTCTTATACTGATATGCCAGGGCTAGATCCTAATCTAATCATGCATCACTTATCTATAGCTCCCAGGATCAAGCCCGTAAAACAAAAACTTAGAAAGATGCATTCTCATGTTGCATTATTGATAAAAGCAGAACTAGAGAAATTGTTAAAGGCCGGATTTATCAGAGTCATTGCCTATGTAGGATGGATCTGCAATGTGGTCCCTGTATCTAAAACTGATAAATCTATCAGGATCTGCACTGAGTTTAGAGACTTAAACAAAGCATGTCCGAAAGATGACTTCCCTCCACCTAACATTGACATGATTATAGACCTCACAACAGGCTACCGGATGTATTCTTTAATGGATGGATTCTCAGGCTATAATCAAATCAAAATTGCCCCTAAGGATCAAGAGAAAATTGCATTTACATGCGCATGGGGCACCTTTTGATAGAACGTCATGCCTTTCGGGTTAAAAAATGCCGATGCAACATATCAAAGAGCCATGACGACTATATTCCATGACATGATGCACAAGAACATGGAGGACTACGTGGATGACACATTGGCTAAATCCAAAGAAAGAGGTACTCACATTGCTGGCTTAAGAAAGATCTTGGATCGTATGGAACAGTTTGAACTCACGCTCAACCCAAAGAAATGTGCCTTTGGGGTCCAATCAAGAAAGATCGTAGGATTCATTGTTTCAACGAAGGGAATTGAGGTAGATCCTACAAAGGTCAAGGCTATACTAGAGATGGCTCCTCCACGCAACATCAGTCAAATGAGGACGCTACAAGGGAGACTCTAGTCTATTAGGAGATTCATGTCCCAAGTTGCAAATAGGGCACAACCCTTTACTAAATTACTACATAAAGGGGTTACCTTCAAATGGGATGAGCACTGTGAAGCCAACTTTAGAGAACTAAAAGGATACCTAGGTACTCCTCCTATTCTTATGGCACTTATTCATGGAAATCCCTTACTCCTATACATTTCAGCTACAACTACATCATTAGGAGTCTTATTATCTCAAGACGATGAGACAAGGAAAGAGAGAGCTATCTACTACATTAGTAGAACATTGGTCGTCTATGAGCTCAATTATAGCATTATTGAAAAAGCATGCTTAGCAGTCGTCTTCACATCAAAAAAATTGAGGCACTACATGCTCTCTCATATTGTGAAGCTCATTGCTAAGATTGATCCTCTAAAGTACCTTTTGAGCAGAATAGCATTAACAAGATGTTTGGAAAAATGGGTCCTCATTCTAAGTGAGTTTGACATTGAATATGTAGGATAAAGAGCTATCAAAGGATAGGTCCTTGCAGATCAATTGGTTGATTCACCACTCCAGGATGATGAACCTTTGACAATTGAATTCCCTAATGAAACAATCATGCACCTAACTGAATACCCATGGAAGATGTACTTTGACGGTTCATTCAATCAACAAGGCTCTAGAGCAGGAGTTCTATTCATAACTCCTCAAGGTTACAAGATTCCCAAATCTTACAAATTGATGTTTCCAAGCACCAAAAATATTTTAGAATACGAAGCATTGGTAAACGGCCTTAAGTTAGCTATGGAATGGAAGATTGTAGAGTTACACGTGTATGGTGACTCCCAACTAATTATCAATCAGGTCAATGGGGAATATCAAAAAAAAGATGAGAAGTTGATGCCCTACAAGCAACTAGTTGATGACTTAAAGAAGTATTTTGTCTTTGTCACCTTCCAGTAGATACCAAGATCCAAAAACCAAGCTGCAGATGCTATGGCTACATTGGCATCCATGTTACAACTGGAAGAAAATCAATTCCAGTATGACTTCTTGGTGGAAGAACTATCCTATCCTTCCTTTGATACCCCTGAAAACCAAGTAATATGTGCTTTGAATGCCTCAGACCAATCTCGGTATGCTAATATCATTGCTTACCTTTCTGATCAAACTATTCCTAATAATCTATCCAAAAATGAGAAAAGATCCCTGATTAGGACAACATCGCGTTACGTCCTCATAACTAACAACCTATATCGACACGGTCTCGATGGTACACTTCTTGGGTGTTTAGAACTCGAAGGGTCCAATCTCACATTAAAAGAAGTCCACGAAGGTGTATGTGGATCACACTCGAATGACTTTTCATTAGCAAAGAAACTGCTCATAGTAGGATATTACTAGCCTACCATGGAGAAAGATGCTATTCAGTTTTCAAAAACATGTCATAAATTCCAGACACATGGAAATCTTATCCATGCTCCTACCAGAGAACTTATACCTTTTATAACACATTGGCTATTTTAGCAATGGGCCTTTGACTTGGTTGGAAAAATATATCCCAATTCCTCATATGGACACAAATTCATCATTACGGCCAGTGAGTATTTCATGAAGTGGGTCGAAGTCGTGTCGCTAATCAAAGCCACTGGAAAATAGGTGACTATGTTCATTATGAACTACATTATTTGTAGATATGGGATACCCTCTTCATTTGTAATTGATAATGGGGGCCAATTTAAAAATCAAGACATTGATGACCTTTGTGAATAGTTCCATATCACTCAACATTGCCCCTTAATCTATTACCCTCAAGGTAATGGACAAGCTGAGGCATCTAACAAGAATATTATCAAGATTCTACACAGAACTGTGAGTAAGTCTGGCAAAGACTGACATCTACAACTAAATCCGACACTATGGGCCTACAGAACAAGCATCAAAACACCAACTGGAGCCACGCCATTTACTCTAGTCTATGGCGCTGAGGCAGTACTACCTATTAAGGTTGAAATCCCATCTCTGCGGATATCTTTACAAGCTCTGGTTACTGATGAGTAGTACCGCATAGATAGGATGAATTCTTTGGACCTACGAGATGAACGCAGACAATAGGTGTTCAACCATCTGAAGGTGTACCAAGAACGTATGTATAAGGGGTACAACAAGAAGGTCAAAACGCACAAATTTGAAGTAGGAGATCTCATCCTCAAAGAAAATCCTAAAAGCCAGCCTAACAAAGAGCAGAAAGGAAAGTTTGAAACTAACTGGCTGGGACCTTATGTTATCACTGCTACTTTCAGGACTGGAGCTTATCACTTGGCTACACCTGAGGGATATGTTCTTCCAGTTCCTATCAACACTCTACATTTGAAGTGGTTCTACGCTTGATGTTTTCCTAGCAGAGCCTGTATAATAAAAAGTTTTTTACAAAATACCAAAAAAATTCAGAAAATTGATCTTGAAGAAATCCAAAAACAATGGAAAAGGTCCTACAGAAAGGGTATCCTTGGTGAAAACCTGGCAAATAGGCACCTTGAAACTACAAAAATATTCAAAAAAGAAAAAATAGAAAAATAAAAAAGGGCCTTGATGAGCACCTGGTACAACAGGCATCTTGGTAGCAAAAAGGAAAGAAAAGATCTTGCCAAGTGGTGAAAACCTGGCAATCAGGTGTCACTTGTGTTATGCGCTCCATCTATCAAAGCACTACTGACACTAAGCCATCATAATTTTACCTGTGCTCAAACGCTAACTTCATTTCCTAAATGGCTATCTTATCCTCGCTTGGGATTTATCTACATTTATGTCTTAGGAATAAGTCATTTTGCACTGGTGGCATCTTTGCTGGCATGGTAGGTTGTGGTTGCTAGGTTTCTCTAGGATGGTTTTCCTGACAAACACAATGCTTCTTGATACATGCAAAATGATGTCACTTTTCAAAACAAGGGTTTCTTTTCAAAAACATCCTATATTCAGACATAACATTTACATTAATGGAGTTCCTACACGGCTATATTGGATTGCAAACATGAATGAATTATCCTATCAATGCACAGGCATAGGAACACCATATTGCTTATTCCAATTTTCTGATTGATGAATCTTTACTATGTTTGACATATGAATGAACAAGTACTACTTAAACACACAGTTTGATATTGGTTTGATTATGATTCTTTCATGTCCTGATGATGTTTTCAACTAGGGGCATCTAAGTACTTATAAATTTTATTTGCTTGATTCACAATTGATGATTTGTTATGTCTTCTTAGTTACTCAATGACGTCTGCGCAAAGACAAAGAGTCACCAGGATAGGAGGCATAATGTTTCTTGGTTTTCTGTGTATGGTGATTATTTCAAATGATCCTATAAATTTTACCTAACTTGGATATCTATGGTAAGAGCTGTCACTATGGGTGGATAGCCGCATATATCTCAATCTTTGTTATGTGTAAACTATGGTGAGTTTGAAACAATTTTCTTGTCTATTTTCTGATCCAGATTCTCACTAAGGTATACGAATCCTAATGGACCCAAGGATGTGAATTTTAAAGGTCATTTTGGGTCCAATATCTTGCCTTAATCAGAATCTAGTATATTAAAAGGAAGGTGACTGTTTTGTTATCCTGGCTTCTATGACTCGATGCCTAAGTCTATTTCTGACATTTCAATAAAAAATAGTATTTATAGTTTCATAATATCAGTGGGTATTAGTGATGGTTGTACTATCAAGTGGTATCTGTTCTGGAAGAGTGCCCAATGATTATAAAAATCTATACATTTGCATATCAGTGACAAGTCCTAAGAGTATGCATGTAGCTACATTTAGAGATTGCATGATGCATTTTTTAAAAAAAAGCACAACATAAGGATTTGAGCTCAAACTCCTTTCTATTTTTAATTCATCTGAAATCCAAGTTTATTACTCATACCCATGCTTCCCAAAATCTCTGATCTATC
This sequence comes from Thuja plicata, assembly GCA_018584345.1. Taxonomy (NCBI): domain Eukaryota; kingdom Viridiplantae; phylum Streptophyta; class Pinopsida; order Cupressales; family Cupressaceae; genus Thuja; species Thuja plicata. Next base: position 73,560 of record MU224924.1, read on the forward strand.
GGGAACAAAATTGAACTCACATTTTAAGCGTGATTAACTTGGTACTAGTGTGTTTATTTTTAAACACACCATCTTTTTTTCACTTCTTCTACTCCATTCTTTCTTACCCTAACCACTTCCTGCAAGTGATACGTTCTTTCAACTAAGGGGATTTTATTCTTTTCCTTCAATTTCGTTCCTGAGGGGGCATGATCACACTATCATCAATTAAATTTTTGCTCGAAACAACATTAAAACAACTTCGTTATCAAACAAACTAGGGGCATAACAGTTTCCTTGACTAAAGTCGGGACTGTTAGGTAGAAAGATTTGGTTCTCATGAGATGGATATCTTGTGCCCCCTCATTTTAAAATATTTTTATTAAGCTCCTGGCAGCTTCATACTGGATTTTGGACAACAACCAAGTTCAGGATCAGTATTATCAATCTTTGGATGACAACCAAGTTCAGAATTGGTATCTTTAAAAATCTTTTATTGATCTTTGGATGACAACCAAGTTCAAAATCAATTCTATCAGTTTAGTTTGATCAAGTGCAAGACTGGTCTCATCAACATTTTGTTCGACAACCAATAACGAAATTCTCAATCTTTCTCAATTCAAAATAAAAAAATTTCTTTGAATCAATGCGCTACTCGCACATCAATTCAAAGAGGGGCAATGTAACCACCTGAATTTGGTCTATTCCAACTATAGACCCTATTTTCCCTAAGTGTGATCATACCCCCAATTATGTCATGACAATGTTACTTTGGCATAACTCATTTTTTAAATCAAATTTAATATCCTAGGTGATTTTTATCACTAAATTATATTAACTATTATAGCCATATGATTCAAATCAATTCAAACCATTTAAATCAAAACAAATTCAAACATGGCTATAGTATTTAATTATAAAGGAATTAAACAAACCCCTAAATCAATTATCCACTTGTAAATAACCCATTCCCCTAGCCTATTTAATTTAATTAAAATGGCTATAGTCCCCTTAATTATTAAAAAGCAATAAAAATGCTTAAATAACTAATTCCTATATTTTAAATGAATTAAATAATTTTAATTCATTTCATTTATATTCCCGTAAACCCCAACCTAACTTATCTCAACCACTTCTACCCTGGGTTCTAACCTATCTCAACCTATTCCCCCCCATGCTAATCTAATCCTTATTCTAATTCTATCCTAAACCCCTCCTAATGTTGTCGCATTCCATTAAGGGATGATTAACAACTCAACCCACTTGAAAAAGTCAACTTTCTCAAGCATGACTTCTCTAAGGACCAACTCGCCAAGTTGAGCCTTACACCCTCCCATGCCTCTTAAATGAATTTCATTAATGGCTCATTAATGGATATTCCCTCTTGCCCATCCCTCATTAATGCCCAAGGCAATAATGGCTCTTACACCTCATTAATGACCTTAGGGGCTCCATTAATGAACCTCTCTCTCTCTCTCTCTCTCTCTCTCTCTCTCTCTCTCTCTCTCTCCCATTCCTCT
>MU224924.1:81486-109792 GCA_018584345.1 Thuja plicata
ACTTAACCATCTTCTATAATTGAGGTATATCCTAACAGATTACCAAAAAGGTTGATTCATGATAGTAGCATCGGTCTTACCTAAATCCTATTGACAGTCTAAGAAGGAGGCTGATTCAAGGATGGTATTAAGATTAGCATAAAGCCTATTGACAGTCTAGAGGCTGATTCAAGGATGGTAGCATAGATGTTAGATACTAAGTGACAACCTATTTATAAAAATCCTCTAACAAGGTCGCACTTAACCGTGTGTTTGTAACCTTTAACAGGGTTGGCTCCTAATAGGGCTCAGTTCATAAGAGTGAAAATTGGGGGTACTGGTCCCAGTGGTTTTTCCCTTAACAGGGTTTCCACGTTAAAATCTATGTGTTATGTGTGTATGGTTTATTAATTTATTATTTTACATTTCACATATGCATTTCTTGATTGATTGGTATACTCTGCATATTTACTGAGTACCGATAAATAAGTTTTACTGCTTATCGATAATCAAGGAGAAGAAGGACAGACAAGGTAAATTGAAAGACAGATATTTATTTCAAGTATTTCAAGGCATACATCTTGTAGGGACTTAATAACCTGAGGTGTATTAATTGGTGGATTCAAGTTTAAAGGATAAATTTTTGAGGCCACTGATTCACCCCCCCTCTCAGTTATTACTAACAATGTTTTGGTCAAGTCATGGAAAGTTTGGAGATCTAGCACAGACCGTTGATGCAAATTTGATCGTGTGACTAGCGCTATATCTCATGATAAACTTAGGGTTAAGTTATTTATCTAAAAACTTGGAGATTGTGTTAGTCGTCGAATCTCTAGTTTTGATCATGGTCAAGCAAAGCAACTCAAGGTTAAGGTGGATTTTGCACGAACAAGATCATGGTCATTGATCAAAGTTGAGATCTAGGGTTGGCGCTGAATTGCTGGATAAAGTCAAGAGGTCAAATATCATTCAATGATTTAGTAGTAATGAGCCAGGATGTGGACACATGTTCAAGATGAAGATCATAATCGGTGGTTGTCATTAAGTATCAAAATAAAGCAAGAATAAGAGCAAATACTTGGATATTGTGAGATATAGGTTATCTCTAGATCTATGAATTAGACTGTAGTTAGAATTAACTCTTAGAGACTTGGACATTTACATAGTCATTGAATCTTGTAATGGATCCTGTGTTAAGTGTTTCACTCAGAGACTTTGTAGGATGGTGCCACGTGTTCCAAAGGTGAATGGATCGTGTGGTCTGCACGTAATCTCCCAATATACCCAGAGTTAAAGAAATTGTCCAGTGGAGATACAAAGGAATGATGAACTCAGAGTTAAAGGTAGGTTAGGGACCAAGTTAAGATATGAGATAAATCTGATGGTTAGTGCAAAGGCTCAAAGGAAAATTTTCTCAAGATCTAATGCTTAAGGCATTACGACGGCCACATTTCCTTCTGAGTAATGGAACTTGAGTTAAAGCCAAGACAAGTCAGGTTTATTCGGAGACTTAGAGATAAGCTTATCTATGAATCTCAAAATGAAAGTAGAGTTAAGAAAATGATCTCAAGATTCAGCGCGAGTCGTTGATCAAGATCAAGATCAAAGGTGTCTCTTAATCTTGAAAAGAATTGGTCAAGTAAAAATACATTCAGAGATTTAGTGCAGACCATTGAAGCAATATAGATCCTGTGGCTAGCACGTGATCTCCAAATGGAACTCAGGTTAAGTCAAGTATCTGGTGACTTGGAGATCTCTTCAGTCACATAATCTCCAAATGGATCCTGAGTCAAGTAAAGTCAAGTTGAGTTTGCAAAGAGAAAATTAGAGCCGTAGATGCTGAGAAAGATCAAGGGCTAGCGCTAGATCTCCAAATGAACCATGAGTCAAGGTAAAGTGTTCAATGATTCAAAGACTCAATTATCTCTAAATCTCATGATCTAACTCAGAGTCAAGTAAGGGTTACACTTTTTCCTTGTCTCTGAATCTCTGAATGGACTTGAGGTTAAGTTAAAACCTCAGAGACTTAGCAAGGATCCTCGATCTTGTCTCAAATGAGCGGTTGGCGCTAGATCTCTAGATAAAAGTCAAGGTCTTGCTTTCTTTCAAAGATTCAATGCAAGCCATTGATATCTTTCAGATCATGTGATGTATGTGTGATCTCTGAGTGTGACTCAAGTTAAAGAATTTATTCAGTGACTCAGAGACAAAAGGGAAATCGACTACTCAGAGTTAAAGGCTAGTTAAAGGTAAAGTTCAAGGGCTAGTTAGATAAGATGGCAGGCGCATTACCTCAAGCACAGAGATGAATTTCTTTATCCCTCAAGGAATCATGCGTATGTGCCATGTGTTCTACCTAATTATGTGGGACCTATAGTTTCAAGGCCGAAGATAAAGGTAAAAAGATGTCAATTTTGAAAAGATCCAATGGTCAGTGCAAAACCTTGAAGCAGAGGTGCGAATAGATTAAATTTCAAGGCATTGCGCCTAAGTGACAACTGTCTGGATCAGATCTTGTTTCTCACGGGTAGTTAAAATATAATCTATGGCTCGGTTTTAAATTCAGATAAAGTTACAATCTAAGCCATCGATAGAGTAATTCCACACCACCTTTGACCATTATAATGACTTTTCAAATTTTGAATTTGATTTCTCAGGGTTTTAGGTGGTGGTGCTGCTTCCCAAATCACAAAGCTATTTGAATGACTCGATCTGATCTTTTGGATCATTTTATTTAGGCCACAGGGTGCTGAGTGGTGATTATGCAGTCTATTTTGTTGAAACAAATTATGCTAAATTTGTGGCACATACAAGGGTTATAACCGTGCCAGGTGGAAAAGACAGGAGAATGAAATAGTTGCAAGGTATAAATATTTTCAAATGGCCAAATAGAGGAAGAGGTTGCAAAATAGGACAAAAGCACAAAATTAAGGAAGAAACAACATGAAATAATAAAGTTGGAGGAAAATGGAGCATGATCGAATAACAACTTGGCACCTGATCAATGAGTACATGGAGGGTAATTATTACCAATAGTAGTGTAAGTTAGCCTGTATTGGTAGTCACTATGTCTCACAACAAATTTCAGAAGTTTCCCTGAATATTTGTGAACAAAAGGGCCAACTGCAAAATAATTGAAATGATTGAAAATCAAATACTCAAGTTCTTTTCCTCCACCAACTGAAGTTGTAACTCCTTTTGTCTTTAGTGATTTTCCTTTCCAGACCATCCGAAGCTTGTTGCATCTGATTTCTCTAAGGATTCCAAGATGGTTAGTGGACAATATAAATATCAAGTTGTAACTATAGACCTTATGGAAAGACATATTTTCAATTAGTGCCAAAACACTTAGTCATTCATATGATTACAGTGTTAGCCGAGCCAATAGCTTACAGTGTTGACCGAGCCAAGCAATTGTAGTGACGACCGAGTAGTTAGTTCCAAGCAGTATGACCTGAGTCACCAGTGTTACCCAAGTTTCATACCATCTTCGAGTGATCAATGTGGCCCGAGCCCCCAGTGTCAACCAAGTGCCAGAGTTGCCAAGTTCATTATATCGCCCGAGTGTCAGCATATCACCCGAGTGGATTACTGGACCCAAGTATTAGCATTGGGCCGACTTGGTACATATTGTTTGATACTATTTAATATGATAGTAGAAGACTTATGGAGGTAATTGATTTGGATAAGTATACATGTAAGACACTTTGTTTATCCAAAAGAATATATAATGAATCATCACAACAACATTGAATATATGTATGGATGCGAATATGAAGAGGCAGATTGATTAGAAGGATACAACAGTATAAAAGAACAACATAGACTCATCTATCACATTCAGGTGATTAATATTACATCAAAGGATCTTATTTAGAAAATCAGAGTTGCATAGTAGATCATTCACTGGTTCATCCTAATAGGTGTATCAATCAAATCCTTTAATCGAGTGGACCTAACAGTCCTTCACAAATCTCCTAATAGAGTGTATACTTAACTGTATTGTATAAATCCTTTCACAAGGTGGACCTAACAGTCCTTATTGCTCCTAACAAGACAGACCATCAGAAGTGGTGAATTGTAAGCCTTCACCGGCCAACTTTATTACTATAGTTCTAAATCTTGTGGGTATCATCCCCACCCCAGTTTTAATTTCTATTTGGAAGGTTTTTGGGTCACCATATCTTGTGTCAATTGCTATGAATGTTTATTTATTTTCTGTTCCATTCATGCAATTAATTTAGACAATCTAGTAAAGGATAAAAGTGAAGAATTTGTATTAGTTCTTGATTCACCCCCCTCCCAGTCACCTAGCTTATAATTTATTTCCAACAATTGGTATCAGAGCAAAGGCTCTCTTATCAGAAGTTTAACATCTTGAGAAAAGATCAAAGGCAATGGTAATAAACAGACTGGACAAATCCATTGAAAATGAAAATATAGATCTACAAGTGGCCATGGATCAAATCGGAAAACTCAAGGAGCAACTCTCTCATTCCCTGAAAAGAAGAAAAGATTTGGCAATGCAAATGAATTAAAAATGTTACATAGAAGAAAGAATTGAAGATTTATGCAAAGAAAGAAATTATGAAGAATCTGATGCAGCCATTGAAGACCTACTTGCAAAGAATCTCACTTTACATGAAGAAGTCAGAAAGTTGAAGAGAGAACAAGAAATTCATTCAGTTAGAATATGTGAAGTCATGGAACAAAAGAACCAAGTAGAAAATGATAGATATATGGCACAAGAAGATAAGAAATTGCTAGGTACAAGATTAGAGGAAAAATATAATGAAATCCAACATTTTTCACTTCAGCAAGTAAATATGATAAATCAACTCAATAATGCAAATCAAGAAGTTATCAATCTTAGGACTGAAAATGAAAGATTGCAAAATGATCTCAATACTAAAAACAAAACAAATGAGAGTATGATGAATTAGCAAGAAAGAATGGATAAATTGATACAACAAACTCAATTCAGACATCATGGACAAACTGGATTAGGTTATACTGAACAAGGTGAATCCTCGCAATAACGAGCTCAAAAGAGAAAGAAACCTACTTGTAATCACTGTAGAAAGTTAGGGCATACATCAAATAAGTTTTGGAGCAATGAGAAGTCAAATTTTAATGGAAAATGCTACAAGTGCAACAAACATGGACATAGGGAAATTGAATGCACTGAGAAACCTAAGTTTGAAGGAAAATGTTTCAATTGTAACAAACAAGGTCATAAATCCGTAGAGTGCAGAACTAAGAGCTGGAACCCTACTGAACAATTAGCTAAAGAAATTTTTGGTTGGGATTACAACACATGGAGAAGATGTTGTCATTGTGGCAAGTATGGGCACATTGGTGCAAATTGTGCTAAGAGTTGTATGTCATAAATTTGGCCTTGTTAACTCACCATACACTTCAACATAGTCCTTCTTCACTAGATACACAGAAGAATGAATATGAGGTTATTCATCTTTCCTATCTGCATGATTTGACCTGTTGCCTTCTATCCAGATGGGGTTTTCAAAATATCTCTCAGAACGAGAGTCTCACAACCATAGACCAATATAGGAATGAAGGATTTTTCTCCATGAATGCAATGAAATGCAAGATTATTCTAAGAATTAAAAGATATAAGATTAATCTAAGACATGATTCCAATGCAATTATTCCTGGAATTGAAAGTATTCTATTGAAAAATGAGATTATTCTATATGAGATTATCAACTAAGAATGTGGCAATAATTCAGTATTCTAACAATGCATGAAAGTGAGTGGGGGGTTTTGAGAATGGGACTTACCCCAAGTTTTAAAGAGGTCATCTCTGCTAGCCTCACCTGATTGGTTATGATCTGCCATCTTGCAAGAATGCAAGGATTCAAGGTGTAAAGACTCGGTATGAAAAGATTGAGTGTTCTTAGAATTTGAGTCTTCTCAGAACAAAGGATTTTGAACCTGACTAAAATCCACTGGAAATGACTGTTTGATGAAAGGTCGACGTATCGGGGAAGGAGATCAAGATGATTCCTCACTAGATGTAGTTGAAAATGGTGTGGAAAGCACAGATTCATCTTGATTGATTAAAGGAAATGTTTTTCCACTTTGAGTTGCGACAGTCATAGACAAAGTTTGAACAAGGGATGTGAACTAGGACCAAACTTGAAACTATCTCAAATTAATTGCACAGAACGTGCCAAAAGGTGAAGTATCCTTGGTGCAAATCGTTGGAGATGAGGCTAGAACAACCAAGAGATGACTATTGTGACACAAGGCATGACAACACAGATGAAAGAGACCAAAAATATATGAGACGAGACCAGTTTAAGAAAGAATCACATAATTCTCAACCCAAGAAACCAAGTTTCAGACCGTGTGAAGATGGAGGGCAGAAAAACATACCCATATCAGAGACTAGATTTGACAGAAGTACGTTTGACTGACAGGAGTTAGCTTGCTATTTTGGAAAAAAAGCTTCAGACTCACGTGAAGAAATACACTTTCGCGTGAAGAATCTCACCGACGCGCGTGAAACTTTGTAGTATCGCGCAAAGAATGACACCAGACTGGTGAAGAAAAAGTGACAAAATAAGAGCATTGTTACCAAATGTCACGCGATAGTTTCCAGTGTATCGCAAAAAGATTCTCAGAAAGTGCTGCAAAGATTGGGAAATGTCGCGTGAAACTATGCAAATTTTGAAAAAAGAACATTTACAGAATCAGACAGTTGAGACTAGATTGCGTTTCCCAAGATAAAATCATGCTATTTTTTGACAGATAGTTTTAGTTACAGATTGTTTTGGACATGTTCAAGATTGACAGTTTGTGTGTTTTGACGATAGTTTTGATTGTTCAAATGATACACCCACACAAAACACATTAAATAGAATGTTTGTAGTACCATAATAGAAACATCACAATCCTAGGATAGCCATGATAGTATCTATTGAATCCCCACTTGAACTAAAGTTTAGCTACGCCTACTCTTAGCGGACAACTTAGAAGCTTGGAGGCATGGGCTCCTCCTTACATGTGCACTCACTTCTCAGGCACAACAAGCTTCGAACCCCAAAGGAATTGCTTCCCAAAGGGCTGTTGTCTCTACTAAGAGCCGTAAGAGTATGGGGCATCTTAGTCAGTCTCTGACCTTCCGCACCAATAGATAGAGGGTTTTTGGAAACTAGAACAACAGTTTGTAGTAAGGACATCCGTTCAAGTGGTTGTGATCAAGTCATTTTCCCAATTAAGGGGACTCTCCCAATCCTTTCAAAGCAAGGCTTTCACCTTAACAATGTAGGGACTTTAACGCACCACTAGGGTACTGGAGGATATTTTGGCTGCCACAAAAAATTCACACCTATCTATTGTGACATTAATCAAAATAGCATTTTTTGTATACCGGTTTGGAAGGGCTTGGCTTTAGCCTGTTACCGGTTGGGCATCGACTCTCACCGGCTCTGCTAAAGCTCTCGAGAGGTAGCCAGTCTAGAAGAATGACCTGAATTTCTCTTACACCCAAGATGCATAAAGGTGAGGGGAGAGGATATGTTCATGTAGTTCTTAGGATTACAATCTAAAAAACACTTCAATCACGCAAGATAATGATCCATTTTAAGCACCAACCGAATTGTGTTTTAACTACTAAAAATAGACATGAGAATTTGTGAAAACATGCAAGGTCTTCGACAAATGTCCTGGAATAAACTTGTTAGTAGTTTTTAATGCCTTTCTTCATTTCAACGTCCTCCAATAAACACGTTAGAAGTTTATAATGGCTTTTCGTTATCTCAGCGTCCTACAAACCACTGTTAAGCTGTTTCAAAAGATAAAATCAGAGAAACACAAATGTCAGAAAAAAAACATATGGTTAGAAAATCGAGACAAGAAAATATGAAATGAAAGATTTGGTGTGTAATTTTGCGTGATGATTTATACTAGATCACACAAAGAAGTGCAAAGAGCCACGTGAAGAACTAGAAAGTTCACGCAAGACGCTCAGAAAGTTTGCACGAGATTTAAACAGAGCAGTACGGAAGTACGGACAAAATGCAAAAAAATGAAAAAAATGAAATGAAATGAGGCCAGAACAAAAATGTACCTGCCCCACGGTGGACACCAGAAATGTATGTGGTAAATTTGGCCTTGTTAACTCACTATACACTTCAACATAGTCCTTCTTCACCAGATACACACAAGAATGAATATGAGGTTATTCATCTTGCCTGTTTGCATGATTCGACCTGTTGCCTTCTATCCAGACAGGGTTTTCAAAATAGCTCTTAGAACGAGAGTCTCACAACCATAGACCAATCTAGGAATGAAGGATTTTTCTCCATGAATGCAATGCAATGCAAGATTATTCTAAGAATTGAAATATATAAGATTAATCTAAGACATGATTCCAATCCAATTATTCCAGGAATTGAAATTATTCTATTGCAAAATGAGATTATTCTATATGAGATTATCAACTAAGAATGTGGAAATAATTCAGTATTCTAACAATGCATGAAAGTGAGTGGGGGTTTTGAATGAGGAATGAGAGTTCTTTTATAGACTCAGAGGTTGTTCAGAATAGAAAGTTTCCTTTTTGAAATAAAAAAGATAGAAAAGCCAGTTTAGAATAGAAAGCTTTCTTTAAAAGAATACAATAAATTGTTTTCCCTTTGCTTTAACTGTTTTCTTTCTTTGATTTAATTCTGTTTTATTTGATTTTAATTTTTTTCTTTCTCTTTAAAGCACAATTAATTCAAAGATTCTATTTCTGAACAGAAGAAAGATTTTTGAGAGAATATCCAATTAATTAAACTAATATGACCTCATAAATAGGTTTTTCTCAATTATCTGAATAATTAAATTCAATTATTGAAAAAGAGGATATTTATTTTATAATTAAATATCGTTTAATTCCCTTTTTATGTGTCTTAGCTAAAGAGGGTGAATTTAATTTAATTAAAGTGCTAGGACTTTATAATTAAATTAATTCGATCATAGGGTTTGTTTAGCTAATAGATATTTAGGAATTAAATATAATGTATGATTAATGCAGATTTAGGATTTCTGCATTTGACAATCAGGTCAAGTAGAGTTAGTCAAAACTTAGAATTGCCTAGTACAATAGGACTTTGATGATTCCAAAGAATGACAAATGCAACAAAATTGGTTAGGGTTGCAAGATGCCAATTTTGGGGTGTTACAAGACTCACCTTAGAAAAAGGAATCCTACTAAGAGATGTTATGTGTGTAAACAACTCGGTCATCTAAGAAAGAATTGTATGAACAGAGAAAAAGTGGATACTGGTTTTGAGAAAGGCAAAGAAAAAATTTCTGAAATTAAAACTCAGATGAGTTAGCAATGGGTAAGAAAGTCTCCTGATAATTCAGACCAAAACAATGAAGGAACAAATGGCACCCAAAACGGTCAATTGGGTGGATTCACCATCTCTGAATAAAGATGTAAGGAGATAACTGGAATTGTGCATACAAGCCATCATACATCAGTTCCATATATGCTAGCAAGTCCAAATCTGCATATTGATGCACTGGGACACATTATGGTTCTAACCGAGTTACTCTGGATTAACCGAGTTATGTCAGGTTTTATGGTTTCAAATATGCGAAGTTAGTTTTTTCCGAGCTTCCGAGTAAGCCTAGGAGAACTAACCGAGCTACAAAAACTACTATGTATGGAGCATTTAATGAAAACTTTATGATGAAATTTCTCATAAATGGTGAAATCAAAGAGTTATTATTTACAGTTTGTAGAGAGATTAAGAGAGATTTAACATCAAATTTGTGCTTGAAAGCTTTAATTGCAGTGAGGATTCATCAATCCTCCAAGAATTATGGCATCTTCATCCAGAAATAAGATCAAGAAGTGACCCGAGATGTTAGTGAGGAATGTAGTCTGCGAACCGCCAAAGTTCAAACTTCATCCAACAATTGCAGAGGAGATAGATCCAATGTGAGCTCATTCTCAAATTTCTCCTAAGGTACTGTTGATACATGACATTCAAACTTTATATCATTGCACCATTCAATAGCTAGGCACATTAGAGATGAATCAAGCATATGAGGCACTTTATGTGGGCAAAAACATGAAGCCGGAACACAAGCACGTCGAAGTCAAGGGTTTAACACATATCTTGCATATGCCAAAGAGATTTTAGATAAAGTGGATTAGGTTTAATCTAAGCCGTATTCATGACATGCATTTCTGGTTGGAGCAACCTATGAAAATCACTAAGATGATGGTACACCAAGTGACAGGGTACCCAATGCTTGAGAAACTTGAGGTGACAAAAAGCCTACCCCAAGATGATCTAGCTAAGAAGACTCTTGCCGAGTGGGATGGAAGATGCATGAAGTTGAATGGAGTCACTGAAATAGAGCTAAATTTCAGAATTCATATGATTGCACATAAGATATACAGTTCAAGATGACCAAACAGTGTTCCATGTGAGGCTATGGACTTGGCATACAAAGTGGTGAAGAACAATCTATCATTCGACCTAGCCGAGTTGTAACTCATCCAACTGAGAAAAAACATGGAGAGCATCTGGGCATCTAAGACCAATTTGTGTAAGTTCAGTTCACTCCTGGTCTTCTTATTCTTTTATGTTCAAAAATTTTTCCCTTCAAAAGGCACACTTGTATGGAAGAAGGATAGGCCTATAGTTTATTAGATAAATGAGTTTATAGCAGAATTGGGAGATAATTTTGAAAGCATCATGGATGCTTACTTTGAAAGTTTCAAAGAGAAAATGCAGAATGGATTTAGAATTCCCAAAAAATTGGTAGAAGACTATAAGGATGATATATCTTTCCTAGTTGATTGTGACAAAGTGCACATCCAAGCAGTCAAACCGAGGGTTGTATGGGTGAAACCTCTTACATATGAGGTTAACATAGATGATACTAGAGACATCATTGAGGCTCTTATTAATGAGCATGTTGACCCTAAAGAAGCTTATTTTGGTACTTATGAAGAAGCTAAGGGCATAATAACATTGGAAATAGAGATTCCCAAAATATTGAAGAGAGGAAGGTAAAGAATTGAGAAGTTTGGAAAGAAATATGGCAAACCATCAGACTCTCCTCCTTCAATCACTGAAAGAAAAGAGGATGACATAAAGGTAGAAGAAGAAGAACCTGAGAAAGAATAGGAAGAGGTAGAAGCAGAGCCTCCTAAGAAGAAGAGGCTAGCCCCCAAGAAAACACCAAAGGCCTCTACCCTTTCCTCCACTACAAACAAACCCAAGAGATCTAGAATAAAATTGATATTTCCTAAAGAAGATGATGAAGAAGATACAGTTACATTCAAGAAGCCACCACTTACCTTTGAGAATAAGGTTGAAGAATTTAAGGAAGGTAGTGGTATGTCACATCTCAAATCACTTAAGTATGCTTCCAGAACCAAGGATGAGAAGAATTTGATTGAGGATGCATTAGTAGTGAAGATGGCAAGATGGAAGTATGATCCATCTGAATTGAAAAGTCATATGACTGAAGACCTTCTCAAGGAAATCACCATTCATTGGAACGATGCAGTCAAAATTTAAAAGGACATCAGAAAACAAACCTTGAAGAAATTCATGCCTACTATGACTGATAAAGAGGTAAAAGATGCTATGTCTAATTATGAGAGTAATCACACTCTAAGGTTTAAAACTTTTCAAATTTTGAGCAAGAAAATAAAGGATGTTGTGTAGACCGCAAATAAGTTTTGGAAGTCCATTTTTGAAGACAAGGTAGATGATAAGATAGAGGAACTGAGTATAGACCCTTATGTACATGTTAAAGATGAAGAACTACCTGAGGTACAAACCATTGAGGAATCTAATGTAGAGAAAATAGCAATGGAAGTGATGGCATCACTACCCCAATCACCTAGTTTGAATATCTTCTCTCCGAGCAAGGAAAATACCACAAAGTCTACATCAGATCTAGTAGGAACCGAGAATCAGGCTCTACCTACTATTGGGCCAAGCTAGACCAAGTCACAGAAGGACACTGTGAATGTTTCTACAGTTGGTACTGATTCTACAGTTGGTGCAAAGACAGTTAATGACCTATTTCAACTGAACACTAAGGAAAAGGATGATGATGGAAAAGGTAAGAAAATCATTCCTTCATCTAATCCCAAGGTCAAGGCTAAAGAAAAGGACACAATTACTAATGAATTTGACCTTGAGGAAGAAATTTTGATTCCTAATTGGGATCTTTCTAGCTTGATAGTCGAGAAAATGGACATCCTCGGGGAGCTATGGAAGAAAAGAGCGAAACAACAGAAGCTCCGAGCTGAGAAGAAAAGGAACATAGTGCTAGAGGACATAAAAGGTATATTCCTTGATTCACTAGATATTGAAGTCAATGAGAAAGACTCCATAATGGACCAAATTTTTGACATAGTTCACAAGTTTAATGAAGATCTTAGTGGTAAGGAGAAATTATTGTAGAAGGCAGAGAGAAAATTTGAGAATAACATTCTAGAGAACGTTGCAGGAAAGATTGCAATAGATCAAGTGAAGATATCCACCATTATTATCTCTCTAGAAACCATTATAAATAATGTTGTTGCATTATTTTTAAAGTTGAGTGAAACATCCAATTTTACCATGGAAATAAAGGAGAAGATGACAAAGATTGACAATGATTTGAAGGCAAGTGCAAACTAGTTGGCACTTGATCCAAGTTCAAGTTCAACACACTTTGTTAAGATCAAGTATCTGACTGATCTGTAGGCAGAGATACTCAGGGAAGAAGGAAGAACAAGGGAATCCCTATCAGCTATACAGAGCCAACTGCTTCCTCATATGAATTTCATGCAAAACATATTTCTCACGCAAAGACACTCATACATGATAATAATTTTTCAGTTGCAGAGCTTATGATGGAGTTGTCTACAGAAATTCAGATTGAGTTGCACATCCTGAAGGTGTTGCAAGACAATTGGGACAAGACTTTGTCTCAAATTTTGAAGGTACATGGTGATTTCTTTTCATATTTTGTTATTACCTTGTAGATATGCTTTTTGGAGTTTGTGTAAAAAACAAGGGGGAAAGATAGGATATATATGTATATTTATATGAGGAAATACATGTACAGAGAAAAGGAAAAAATATATAGCAGAGTTACAAAAATAGTTTTGAAAACTAAAAAACAAAGATAGGTGCAATCGAGTTGTAGAGCAGTAGTCAAAATCGAGCTAGAACCCAAGCACATGGAAAGGGGGAGTTTTGACTTATCAATTTGTTTGATAAGAATTTTTGGTATGAAAAGTGTTTTTGTCACTAATGCCAAAGGGGGAGATTGTAGACCTTATGGAAAGACATATTGTCAATTAGTGCCAAAACACTTAGTCATTCATATGATTACAGTGTTAGCTGAGCGAGTAGCTTACAGTGTTGACCGAGCCAAGAAGTTGTAGTGTTGACTGAGCAGTTAGTTCCAAGCAATATCACCTAAGTCACCAGTGTTACCCGAGTTGCATACCATCTCTGAGTGATCAATGTGGCCCGAGCACCCAGTGTCAACCGAGTGCCAGAGTTGCCAAGTTTACTGTATCGCCCGAGTGTCATCATATCACCCGAGTGGATTACTGGACCCGAGTATCAACATTGGGCCGACTTGGTACATATTGTTTGATACTATTTAATATGATAGTAGTTGACTTATGGAGGTAACTGATTTGGATAAGTATATATGTAAGGCACTTTGTTTATCCAAAAGAATATATAATGAATCATCACAACAACATTGAATATATGTATGGATGCAAATATGAAGAGGCAGATTGGTTAGAAGGCTACAACAATATAAAGGAACAACATAGACTCATCTATCACATTCAGATGATCAATATTACATCAAAGGATCTTATTTAGAAAATTAGAGTTGCATAGAAGACCATTCACTAGTTCATCCTAATAGGTGTATCAGTCAAATCCTTTAACCGGGTGGACCTAACAGTCCTTCACAAATCTCCTAACAGAGTGCATACTTAACTGTATTGTATAAATCCTTTCACAAGGTGGACCTAACAGTCCGTAGGCCATCATAAGTGGTCAATTGTAAGCCTTAGAAGACCAAATTTATTACTGTAGTTCTAAATCTTGTGGGTATCATCCCCACCCCATTTTTACTTTCTATTTGGAAGGTTCCTCAGTCACCATATCTTGTGTCAATTGCTATGAATGTTTATTGATTTTTTGTTCCATGCATGCAATTAGTTTAGACAATCTAATAAAGGATAAAAGTGAAGAAGTTGTATTGGTTCCTGATTCACCCCCCCCCCCCTCTCAGTCACCTAGATTATAATATATTTCCAATAGTAACATAATTTGAGAGNCCCCCCCCCCCCCCTCTCAGTCACCTAG
The DNA here is from genome assembly GCA_018584345.1 of Thuja plicata. Classification (NCBI taxonomy): domain Eukaryota; kingdom Viridiplantae; phylum Streptophyta; class Pinopsida; order Cupressales; family Cupressaceae; genus Thuja; species Thuja plicata. Next base: position 95,841 of record MU224924.1, read on the forward strand.
ATTATAATATATTTCCAATAGTAACATAATTTGAGAGGATGGTGAATTCACAACTGTGAGGCAAATTTCTAAGTTTTGTTTACTTTTTAAGCTTTTTGTCATTCTGAATGTATTGAACAGAGATATTTTAATAAAATACAATGGAAGTACCTATTTCATATCTATGATGTCTTCATATATTTGTGTTTGAGTTCTTGTGTATTAAATTTGTAAGGCATTTTAAATACACTGGTTACAAGCAGGGATAACTTTAAGAAACCCCCTCCTAGGAAAAGGTGTAAAATCTTGGCGAATCCTACATTATTTTAGGGGGAAAAATTAATATTGTTGGAAAGAAAATTTAATTTTAAAGGAAAAAATATAAGTTGTACTGGCAATTTTTTTTCAATTATATGAAAATTCTATAAAATCTTCTCGAATCTTTCATTATTGAAAAAAATCACAGTGACAGGCACACATACCTAGAAACCATCTTTATTCAATGGGGAATTGGGGCCAAGATGAAAGGAACTAATCCTACTTTTTGTAACTGTTGGATGATCCCAGATCAATGACAGGAATTTTATTTTGGGCCAAGCTTTTGAAAGGACACAAAGATTCCCCCAAAAGTCTCTGGAATAGAGACACATGTCAAATCTATTTCGGGCCAAAGTTTTAAAAGACTTAAATTTTCATTGAAAGTCTCCATAATATAGAGACATGTCACGCAACCCATACCCTAACCTTAAATTTTGACCACATATTGGTGAATATGGTTGTCAATTATGACAAGCTTTGGAAATTGTAGCCAAAATTTTTCAATTTCCAGTGTCTAACAATTAGATTTGATTGGAGATAATTTGAAAGAAAATGATAAAAAAATATAAACCAATGGGCGATGGGCCTGGGCATTCGACCCAATATTTATAAAGTTTAGATGACACAGCCAACCTGATATATGTATTATATTTTCCAAATCCTAGGTCGCTGACATGAGACATTCTCCGAATGGAAAATATTTTCCACTAAATTTATCCCTGATTTGGTCCTTTTAAGAGCTTGAGGAGATTTGATTTAGGGAATGGTTATGAAGTAGAGTTACCAAATTACATGGATATATCACCTATATTCAATGTTGCAGATTTGTATGAGTATCATGAATAAGATTCTAGTATCATTGATGGATGAGATGTAGAAAAATAGTATCCTAAGAAGTAGATGGAGCAGATAGAGAAGATTTTGGATAGCCGAGTTGGTTGAAGTACAAGAAGCCAACAATATATGGAGTATCTTGTTAAATGGAAGGATAGACAAGTGAAGATTCTTCATGGATTCCTTGGGCTGAGGTTGACCATTTTGGTTTTTCTTTTTCCCCAAAAAAGTGAGAGGCTCATTTTTTAAATAACCCTGGGTGTCTGATACAAGAGCATCTTTGGATCTAGGCGATCTTTAATCAACCAAAAATACTTGTTTTCCTATTTGATCAGTTATGGTGTTTCTTTTTGTGCTTATTATTGGAGTTTGTGATCCTTTATTTGTGTTCATGGCTCATACTTGTCACCTTCTTAGGATCGCGCATCATTTGGTTACTTGGTGCTCGAGATCTTTAAAATTCTTGGCGAGACTATCCTATTCTTCATGTTTCTGTCCATTCTTAGTGTTTTCTAATCTCGCAGAGGTTTTCTTGATCGACGAAGCTTAAAAAATCATTTCTTGATCTTATTACATTTGTGTCTGACCTACTTGAGGGTTCGTGTTTCATATTCCACTTGTTGGATGAAGATCCTTATGATTTTGGGTCTTGACCTATTTGTGTAATATATTTTATTTCATTGGGAAAATCAATCTTCCTTGGCTCAACCTATTGTTTGTGAATGCCTTATATACTCTTGAAATTGTTTTCTTAGGACATAGGAGAGAGACCGAATAGAATAGTAGCTGAGCACTTGTAGGATTTTGATCAGTAGATTGGAAGGAAGAAAGTACCTACAGAATTTTCATGTAGTCATCGTTGATGATAGATGGTATAAAAAGATAACCTATTGAAGGTTCTAATAAGGCTTGTGTGCCTAGAATGTATCATAGCTTGTTCTTTTACTTTTAACTGATCACTCAAAAATAAGAAGGTTGTTCTTGCATTCATTTCCTCTTATTTTATTTTTCTTCTATTGTGTGACACTTGATACAAGGATTGGTTGGACTCAATGAGTTCCCACTGTCCTTGGTTGCATCATCTTCCATCTCATCAAGGAAATATTCTTCAAGTTGGAGTTATCTTTTCTATCCCATGGTGGTGTCTTAGTGGATCTCTCAAACAAGAAAAGAAGATCAAGATCTATGGGATCTCCCTCTTATGGTGGTGTCTTAGTGGATCTCTCTCCCATGGTGGTGTCTTAGTGGATCTCTCTCTCTCCAAATGTGATTAGGCATTTAAAGAAAATCAAGATCTATGGGTGGTATTCATATATCCATGCACATGTAAAGGCATCATTTTTATGTAGGATCATCTTGGGATCTAAGCAATCTTGCGTAAATAAAAATAAATTTGCTTTCAGTTGTTAGTTTGTTTTCTTTCAGTCGAGAGTTTCAGTTGCTGATAGATCTATACTTGTTCTTTTTGGTTGCAGTCATGGATATGTGTTCGTGGCTTCATGTTGGATCATTTTATATGATTGCACCTTATTTGGTTTCATCGTACAAGATTTATTGCAGTTTCTTTATCAGACTATACTATTCTTCACGTTATCGATCAGTGGTTGGGTTTTGTGTCTTTTTCCTGATCTTCCGGTTGGTTTTTCTGAGCGCGGTCATACCAGCTTAGTGTTACATTTGAGGATGAATTATTTTTTGAGTGCATGTCTTATTATTTGCATTAGAGTTTGATCTTTTTTTTTGGGGTCCTGACCTAATTCTTGTAGCATGTTTTCTTATTCTTGGAAAATGTGTCCTTTACTAGGCAGAATGATGATTGTAATTTCTATTTAAGCTTATGGACTTATTCCTGTCGAGGAGGGGGCTTTTCATAAGAGTATCTAGGACATCTTGGCTAGGGTTTGTATGAGAATTCTATTCTATCCAGGCATACCATACTGCATGTTGTAGATATATTGTGATTGATTCACCCATCATAATTGAAGGGTGATCTCTCATTTTCTCATTCTTGGCTTGTTGTTCCTTTTATTTTTGTTGTGTTGTTGACTGCAAGGATTGGACTGATCTTTTGAGGTTTATCCATCCTTGACTGCATCAAGTGGAATTAGAGCTTGGGGTTTTGTATCCTTAGAGTTTTCTTGTGGGGTGGTGGTTGAAAGGATCCAATTTACAATAAGTGTGGATTCCTAAGATGGCTAGAAGAAGTTATAGAGATATGGAACTGATGAAAGGATATAAGGATTCAAAGGAAGAAGAAGAAAGACAATTGGATTTGGAACAAGGGATTAGATAAATAAAGAAAGAATTGGAGAAGATAAAGTTTTCAATGTTGAAATGGGACTTATCAATCAAGAAGAAGATTATATAGCCTATCAAAAGAATAATTCAAAAGAGGAAGAAACAAACAAGGGTTGTAGCAGTAAAAGAGGAGGTAAAGGAATATATGAATATTTTAACTTCATGTATGAAAAAAAATTCTAAAAACAAGTAGCTAAGGTGGATATGGATGTGGTTAAGAATAATATGTAAATTATATCTAATGAGAAAGTTAAGGAGTACACTTTTGCTGAAGATGACAATGAGATTGTTGATGTTGAGAATGTTGACCTAGTTGGATTAGTTAGAGAATTTTCTATTATTGAGGATCACAATAAGATTATTAGTGTTGTTGGGTTTGTTGAATAGTAATTATTATTTTGGATGGATTTTTATTTTGTGGTTATGTTCAATTTTCTAAAGGGGATTTGCAGACAGAGTGGTCTCAGTTAGACTCTAATTTTTTGTAGAGATTACCTAGAGAATGTGTTGGAAAAGGCAAGTGGTTCTTTATTGATACTAATCAGATTGATTATGTGGAAGAGGATGCTATATCTTGTGTTGCATTGCAAGAGTAGTATTACTTTGTTAGGAATATGTATGAAGGCTTGAGGATGGACATACCAAGAGTGAAGATCAAGGCTAATTTGGAGACAAAGATGATGGTGTTGATGGAAGAAGTATGGATAAAGGATCAGGGAAATGGAATGAGAGTGGTTGAAGAATACATTGTTGTTGATGAATTGATAACATAGAGTGAATAGGGGTATGATGAGTATGAAGATGAGTGACAAAATATGAGAAAAGGGTTTACAGATCTTATTTGTGGGTTTGTTGCTAATCAGTTTAGTTTTGTCAGTAAGTTTGTTAGCTAGTTTGTTTTAGTGTAGAGACTGTGAAAATTAGATTTGGGAAGGAAGAAAGTCCTTGTGTACCGGTTCATATTATTGACCCTAAAGGTTGGGAATCCTATGGTTAAAATGAAGTATTTCATTTAGTTATGGATTTATCAGGCTGAGGTTGACCTATTTGGTTTTCCTTTGACCCCAACAAAGTGAGGGATTCACTTTCTAATTACCCTAGGTTCCTGATGTAGGAGCATCTTGGGATCAAAGCAATCTTTCGTGAACCAAAAAAAACATTTGCTTTCAATCTGGTTTTTCTGTTGGTGATAGATATGTAATTTTTCTTTTTGGTTGCAGTCATGGGTATATGTTTGTGGCTTCATGTTGGATCATTTTATATGATCACACATTATTTGGTTTCATCATGCAAGAGTTATTGCAGTTTATTTTTGGGACTCGACTGTTCTTCATGTTACCAATCAGTGGTTGGATTTTCTATCTTTTTCTTGATCTTTTGGTTGTTTTCCCAAGCACGATTGTGATAAATTAGTGCTACATTTTAGGTAAACTTATTTTTCCTAACCTAATTGTTGTAGCACATTTTCTTATTCTTGGAAAATTTGAACTTTACTAGGTCGACTGATTATTGTAATTGCTATTAAGCTTATGGACTTGTTCCTATAGAGGAGGGGGAGTTTTTTATAATATTATCTAGCGCATCTTGGCTAGGGTTTGTAAGATAATTATGATCTAATCAGGCATGTATGTTTGACATGTGAGACTGCATGTTGTAGATCTATTTTAATTGATTCAACGATCATAATCAAAGGATGATCTCTCAATTTCTCATTCTTGGCTTGTTGTTCTTGTTATTTCTATTGTGTTGTGTTGGTTGCAAGGATTAGATTGATATTTTGAGGTTTCTCCATCCTTGACTTCATCACCTTTATCCTACAAATGTCCTAAAAGTTCAACATCTATATTAAAGAAACAAACATCAAGCATACTTCATGGATTTGAGTGATACAAACATCAGTCCATGAGAGTAAGCCCATTAACATGGTACTGAGCGTTTGTGTTTAATTTATGCTTTGCAGGTTCATATTTAAAGGTTGATTCTTAAACAGGGGTTCACCTTTATCCAACCTATTTCTATTTTTTATGTGTGCAAGTACAGGACAAGAAGTTGTAATTGTATATTTGAGCTCCACAGGTTCTGACACAGGTCTCTGCCGAATCTAGGACATAATCATCAGGTATAAAATATTTCAAATGTTTGACACTTAGGTACAAAATGTTTCTCCCATTCAAAATCCTTAGAAATAGGCTCATATTTTTAGGATAGACAAAAGATAGGTTTTAGGACCTAGATTTGGAAGTACAGTTGTTTCTTGGACTCTGACAGTCAGAAAAATAGCAGCAGAACAACATCTTCATTTTTTCAACGTACATTTTTATTTATTGCATTTTCATTTCCAAGCACAGAATCCTTACAATATCATCCTACTGTGCAAGTCAATATCATACTTTAAGGAAGAACCACAATATCCCAATTAGAGCTTGAAACCCTATTTCAACCTATTGGGGTGTCCATCTTCCTAATGTGCAATATTTCCATATTTGAAAATGGAGTTGTGAGCTTTCCTCTATATTGATGCTTCCCTTTTCATATTGTACATTTTGATGAACCTGACGCTTGTTACATTCTTTTGATTTTGGTAGCTAGATCTCATTTCTATGCGTTTAGATATCTAGATATATTTTTTCAAATTATGCATTTAGATATCTAAATTGGTGTTAGATCTAATTTGTTTCATGCTTAATGTGTTTCTTAGATTTACTTTATAGTTAATATAGCTTCACTTTTTGGCTTAAGTATTAGATCTCCTTTGTGCATTTCTTTATATCTATCTAATTTTCATTTTGTGCATGAGTGTTATTATATTGAGTCCTACCTATAGTATTCATATTAATGCTTGATGATCGGTATAAAACAAAAACTCCTTTGATAACGAGTAGAGTCTCCACTTATTCAAGCCTTGAATTATGACATATAATCCCTGATCATAAACTAAATATCATCTCTTTGCATCATTAAACTTCTCATTGAAATAAGAAATCAGTCTACCTTCTTGAGTTAGTATTATTGCAATTGCACTCCCACTTGCATCACAGTCCACTTGAAATACTTTATTAAAATTAGGTAAAGCTAACACAGGTTGTTCAGTCACTTTTTGTTCAACAATTCAAGACTCTTATTTTCTCCACATTTCCACTTGAAATCACTTCTATCACTTCTCATTTTCTCAGTCATAGGAATACAAACCAAAATTCCTAATGAACTTACCTCTCCAACAATTTTAGGTGTAGGTCATTTAACAATTGCTAAAAATTTCTTTGGATCCATCTTTAAACCATCAACAAATATCACAAAACCCAAGTACACAAGTTATTCCTTCATGGAAGTACACTTCTTGATATTTATCAGCAACTTATCCTCTCTTAAGCTCTACAATACTCGTTTCAGATGCAAGAAATGGTCCTCCTTTTTCTTACTAAAAATTTGTATGTCATCTAGATAAGAAAAATACAAACTTAACCCAAGAATTTCTTCAATAACTCATTCATAAACCTCATGAAAGTACTTGGTGCATTATTCAATCCAAAAGGCATTACCAACCACTCATACAATCCTTCATTTGTCTTGAATGCATTATTCCACTCATCTCATTCTCTAATTTTGATCTGATGATAGCCACTCTTCAAATCTATCTTTGTAAAATACTTTTCTCCACTCAAATAATCCATTATATTGTCCATCCTAGGAAAAGGAAACCTATACTTCATTGTGATCCTATTTATAGCTCTATAATTATTACACATCCACCTTTATCCATTCTTCTTAGGTGTTAATACTACATGAATTGCACAAGGACTCAAACTTTATCTCATCAAACCTTTCTTCAAAAATTCTTGCACTTATCTATTCAACTCTTCATTCTCTATAGGTGTCATTTGGTGTGCTTCTTTGTTTGGAAAACTATCTTTAGGGATTAGATACATGCAATGACTAATACTCCTCATAGGTGGTAATCCATCAGGCACATTATCTGAGATTATATCTTCATACTCTGTTAGCAATTTTTTATTTCCTTAGGTTTTTCTTCTTCAAACTCAATTTGAGACTTCATAGGAATCAAAGCATAATACGTACTTTCACTTTTCAAACCATCCAATAATTTCCTTCCTTTAACCAAACAAACTCTAACACCTGTACACATTTTATTCTTAGGATTCTCTATCAAAGGCAACAACACTCATTTCATCCCATTTGCAACAATATTATACATATTCTTTCTTCCATGATGCAAAGCTTGTCTATCATACTTCCATGGTCTACCCAACAAGATATGACACACATCCATAGTAATAATATCAAAAATAACTTCATCATAATAAGATTATATCTTCAATTATACCAAACATTGTTCACTTACCAGTACTTTATGATCACCCTTTATCCATGCTATTTGATAAGGTTTTGGATGCTTCAATCTTAGCAAATTCAACTTGTTCACCAACTCCTCAGAGGCTAGGTTGTTTGAACTACCACTATCAATGATCACTTTGCAACATTTTCCTTCTACTTTGCATCTTGTCTTGAACAAACTCTTCCTTAGCAACGGTTCTTGATCTGTCTCTTCATGACATAGAGATCTCCTCACCATTAGGGATTGACCATCTTCAGGTTGATTCAAAGATTCAGTATGCTCTTTCTCCACATACAAATATCTACACTTATTCTTTTTCCTCTTATATTAATTACCTCGAGTACACTCAAAGGTTGTGTGTCCTTCTCCGCCATGTTTAAAACAAGTTCCTCTAAACATTCTTTTGTCATCTCTTCTATAACTAGTTGATCCACTACCTCTATGGAAATTTCCATCATCCCTTCGGTATGAACTCTCTTCTTTGAACTCTATGTTTCCTTTCTGATGATCTGTAGGAGGTCTTCCACCACCATAAAATGTTCTTCCTCTCTGAAATCTTCCACCTCTTCCTCTTTGTCTTTGGTCATGTGTTTTATTCAATTTCTTCTCATCTTTTAGGGAATATTGATAAGATTCCTCTACACTGTAATTTAATCAAACTAATATTATCTTGAATAGATATCCTCAAACCATTTAGATATCTTGCAACCCTCTCAACATCATTATCAGTATGACTAGATCTGATATCCAACCTATATAATTCTTTGGTATACTCCTTCACACTAAGATCTTTTTGCGTTAGGTTTTTCAACTTTCTAAACAAACTTACTTGGTAATCAATAGGTAAGAACTTATCCTTCAATTTATTAGCCATCCTATCCCATGATTTGATATTTTATTTGCCTCTTTTCTATCGACCAGTCTATAAATGTTCCTACCATAAAGATGCATGTCCTCTCAACTTTGTGCAAGCATACTTCACCTTCTTATCATCATTAGTATCATCATAGTCAAAGTATTTCTCCATCTCTACGATCCAATCAAGTAATTCATTTGAATCCAACTTTCTATTATCATCAAGTGGATTGAATTTTGGTCTTGCATTAACCCTAGTCAGCACTTTTATAAACCTATCATCTCCTTGTTCCAGTTCAGGTCCAGGTTGCACTTTGCCTCCTTCAGTTGCTTCTTCATTTGTTTCTTACTTACATCTTCTATATGTCAACCTCTTCTCTGGGCCATTTCAAAAAATTCTAATATAGCTACAATCTGTCTCACCATATCCATCATAGTTGGAACTGCATCTCTCCTTCCACCTCTAGCATTTCCTCTTTGAGCTATCTTTGCATAATTCCTCTGCAATTGCGGGTTAGATCCTCACTATGCCACCCCACAATAAATAAATTCAAGACTTCGCAAGCTTAGGAACCATGATATTCCTTAATAGAATAGAAAACTTTCTCTGATACAACTTGGTGTAGTCAAGGAAGGAGGGAACTCAAGAGATCTATCCAATCCTTGTAGCAAGAGTCACACAACAGAAACAACAAGGAACAAATGAGTGATATGAAAGATCAACCTTCACATTATCGGAAAATCAATTACAACGGATCTGCAACATGCAATTTTACATTCCAGGAATACAAGCCTAATTATAGATTAAATTCTTAATTATTCTTAATGCTAACCTTCAAGAAGTTATCTATCTAAGAACCCCAAAACTAGAGATCCAATACATCAATTTATAGACATTCGCAATACAAACAAGTCGGCCAAGATCGATCACATTCTCCAAGGTAGGAAAATGTAATACCAAATATAGGTCAGGACCTAAATCCAGAAGAAATTCCATAGGAAGGCACAAAATGAAGTACAAACACAAAGGGAGGTAGGCCATAATCCCTTGAACATAGAACGATACACCAATAAGGTGCACAATCCAAGGAAAAGGTTCACAAGATCGAAAAACTCCATCAGGTTGTGAAATATGAAGAACAAATAGGTCCGAGCCAAAATCAAAGAAATTTCCATCCAGAAGAAATGGATCAAGGTGCAAACCTAGACGATGATCAAGCACAATGTGAAGAACATGCCACAAGTTACACAACTGAAGATAAGCCAAATCGAAGGAACACCACTAAAAATATAGAGACTCACAAACAAGAACAACTAAAAATAGAAATATTTTTGGTTGATGCAAGATTTTCAAAGAACCCCAGATGCTCCTGCATCGAAGCTAAATGGATTATGGTAGAAAAAAACAAATAATAAATAAATGAGGATATGTTAGAACAGAAGAAGATGGTGGAATTAAAGCAGAGAGAAGACAAAAAGGATGTTGATTGGATTATAGTTGACTATAATCTTGAAAATGAAAATGAGAACATGACTAATCAGAATCATGAAAATGAAAACAAGAATATAGCTGATTAGAAGTGTGATAAAAACATCAAGGAATAACAGGAAGAAAAAAAGAGCATGGTAAATTAGAAATAGATGGAAGAAGATAAAAATAATATAGAAGACCACAAACAGGTTGACCAAAGGCGGCTAAAAAATAAGGAATCAAGATATTAGAAGAAAAAGAAGAATCCAGGAGATCAGAAGCAGAAGAAGAATAAGAAAAATTCACTACAGAAAAAGAACAAAAAAAGGATGAAGAATCAAAGATCCCCTTCTATTCTTTCCAGGTACTCTTCCTTTGATGGTATCTATTTCTATTCAAAAAGTGTAGGAAATAGAGTCAATGAATATAGAAGTTTGAGAAGGAATTTAGTTTCCAATGGAAGATGCTATCATTGCAATATGTTAGGACATAAGGTGGTTCAATGTAGAATTAAAATTAATTTCAATAGAATAAATGATAATTAAAGTGTTAATAACTTCAATGGTTACTACTATGGTTGCAATGGATATGGACACAGAAAAATTGAATGTAGTAAAAATATCAATGTCAGAAATATTGAAGTTGTAAAAATGAATAACAATGGTTTAATTTTTTATAAATATAACAAGGAAGAACATATTGAAATATTTTTCAAGGATGGTCTGGTCTACTATAGATGCAATAGGACCTAAGATTTTTCTTTGTTCTGCAAATTTATAGAAGGTGATTGTTTAATTGTTGCAGAAGACTAAAACGAAAGAAATAAAAAAAAAAAATTGTGGAGTACAAAAGGTGTTTCATATGGTGATCCGACATCTATTCCATATTTTGTTTCCTCATCTATCAAATGACTCAGAATGCGGGGTTTGAGGGGGGATTTTCATTTGTTTTCCCCCTCAAGTCTGGATGTTGGGTATCTTCTCAGGAGGGTAATGAGGTATGAATACTTATCTGAACAAAATATTTATTATTTGTTGTCTGGAAAGGTGTTTTTTTGGATAATAATTATTTCTAAGATGTATTCAAAAATGATATGGGAGTTTGGCATATCTATTCGATCACAAATTAAGGAAAAACTAAATAACAGTCTTGTTTCTCTTGATGAAATGATAAGTTTGTGGGACTACTTTTCTACTAATGTTGATTGGATAAGGGGGAAAATGATTTGATACTTAGAGAAGGTTGAGTTTGAAATTGTTTTGATAAAAAAAATTAATATTATAAGGACTAAATTTGCAACATATCTAAGGAAAAATTAAGAATAGGACAAGTTAATATGAATTCAAAGAGCTGGTTTGATTTGGTGATTGTTTTTGCTAGATACATTCTTTATCATATGATCACAATTTTTAGTTTATCCAAAAGTTCCTGGGGTAGTTGCGCCTTTCTCTATCTATCTTAGTATATCAAGTTGGTGCATCTATTCAGGGGGAGCTTTCTGAACCGATGTTGGTTATCAGAGTTGTGCAATAGGATAAATTTTCCTAACCATTGTCCTTGATAGAAAAAGGGGAGAAATATATTAGAAATGATTTCAACAATGACAAAGGGAGAGATTGTTAGAAATAAATGTTTATTAGATTTTTGTCATTTATGTCAAACATTGTATTCCATATGTTTTAGAGGAGCTTGAGTTTGTGTTCTTCCCTCAATCTTTTTGGTTCGGAAGTGTGTTAATCTTGTGATGGGTTTGTATGATAAACCTTTAGTATATTGGAGATCAGGTATGCTCTCAGTCTTGTATGGTCTCAGAGTAGTAGAAGACAAGTATGTATCATGTATGGTCTCAGAATAGTGGAAGACATATATGTATCATGTATGGTCTTAGAACAATGGAAGATAGGAATATATCCTATAATCTTGTGCAGATAGTGTTCTATAATGTTTTGTATTATATTCTTATTTCCAGGCATCTTCTTGGTTCAGATGACTTGCAACACTATGTTGCATTTTAGTTAGCAGTTTTATAGTTGTAGTTATTTATCATTCTTGAGTTATTCTCTTCTGGTTCATTCAAATGAATTCAAGACTTGGTCTTGGTTGTGGAATTCTCTGGTGATTAAGAGTGTGTTGTTAGTGTTCTAGAAACTGATTTATCCTACGTTTTTATTCTTTCTAGTTGTTTTTCTGATATGAAATTTTTTTGTGGCAACTTCTGATGTGGCATGTTGACGTGGATTCTGATGTGGCATATAGAACTCTTCGTAGCATATTATCATTGGCAGTTTTCTTCTGCACATTTTATTTATCCCTGGTTGATGTTCTTATCATTGAGGATCTAGCATTGAGAAATGTGTAGCATTGTTTTGGTCCATCTTTCTTGTGGGATGGATCATGCTTTCAATTTTAGATTTGGGTTCGCTATTGATTGATTCTTGAAATATGATATTTATGTCTGGTTCTTATACTTAATGCTTATGTCTTATCCAGATGGGTTCATGTTATATAAGACCTATGTATTTAATTATTTTCACTTATCTAATGGGTCCTTAGTTCAGATGCTTTTTATAATGATCCTATTTTTTCCTTGGGCGACATAGAAATCATTTATAATATCCTTTTTTGGTTTGGTCGACCTTATTGCAATATTCAATGATATATCCTATATATAAGGGTTATTGGTGCCTTGGAAAAAGGTAAGTAAGGTTTGAAGCAAGTATAGTGTGTGAAACAGTTCAACAATCAGCAGAGAAAAGTGCAGTGCCATTATCAGAGAATAAAAGGCAGTAATTGGTTTGCTACTAGTATGGACAGTGTTATGCAGATCAGCTAAGTGAGTAGGAGAATACTTTCAAATCTACTTTAAAGAAGGATTGTATATGTTAAATGTGGCCTTCTTATTCAACCATACACTTCAACATAGTCCTTGTTCAACAGCCACATACAGAAGTGAATATGAGTTATTCATCATGTATGCCTGTATGATTTGACCTGTTGCCTTCTATCCAGACGGGGTTTTGAATGGCTCTGAGAACGAGAGTCTCACAACCTAGACCAATCCAAGAACGAAGGATTTTTCTCCATGAATGTAATGTAATGTAATGCAAGATCAATCTAAGAACATGAAATATGCAAGATTAATCTAAATGAAATTAAACTAAGACATGATAAGAAATATGAGATTAATCTAAGAAAATGAAGCTATTCTATTGCAAATAAGCTTAATTGAAATGAGATGATGAATTCTAAAATGCAGCAACAATTATTTATTCTAACAATGTATATTTCTTCAGGGTGTTTGAATGAGAAATGGTAGCTCTTTTATAGATTGAGAGCCTGCTCAGAATAAAAAGTTTCCTTTTTGAAATAAAACAGATAGGAAAGCCAGTTCAAATTAGCAAGCTTTCTTTAAAAGAAAATAATGAATTGTTTTCTCTTTGTTTTTAACTGTTTTCTTTTGATTTTAATTGTTTTCTTTCTCTTTAAAGCACAGTTAATTCAAAACTTCTATTTCTGAACTGAAGACAAGATTTTTGAGAGAATATTTAATTAAATAAGTAGAATATGATCTCATAAATGTATTTTTCTCAATTATCTGAATAATTAAATTCAATTATTGAAATGAGGATATTTATTTAATTATTAAATATTATTTAATTCATTTTCATGTGTTTTAGCTAAAATGGGTGAATTTAATTTAATTAAAGTGCTAGGAATTTATAATTAAATTAATTCAATCATAGGGTTTGTTTAGCCAATAGATATTTAGGAATTAAATATAATGTATGATTAATGTAGATTTAAGATTTTTTGCATTTGACACTTAGGTCGAGTAGAGTCAGT
>MU224924.1:109842-160081 GCA_018584345.1 Thuja plicata
ACTTAGGTCGAGTAGAGTCAGTCAAAACTCAGAATTGCCTAGTACAATAGGACTTTGATGATCCAGAAGAATGACAAATGCAACAAAATTGGTTAGGGTTGCAAGATGCCAATTTTGGGGTATTACAAGGATAAGTACTTTGAGATAGTGAGTCTTGGGTACTTGAGTTTGTTACTGTATCTTTCTACTTTGGAAGTGAGCCTTTGTATGCTAGTCTGGAGTAGTGAGCTCTTGTTTTTATTTTAAGGCAGTAAGCCTTCTCATTATTCACATTCATTGTAGTATTGATCGTGAGCCACTGATTGGTTTTCTGGAGCAATGAACTCCTAATATTTTGTAATCATATTATATATTTTAGTGATTTATCTTTGGTCAAGTGCTCACCTTGGTTTTTCCCAATTTGAATTTTCCATGTAAAAATCTTGGTGTTTTTATTTTACTGGTTTCATTCTTTCTTGCACATTGTTTCTTGTGGTGGTTGTTGAAGTTAAGTTGTTAAGGTTTTTGGTTTTATGTTGATTCACCCCCCCCCCCCTTCTCAACATCCAAAATGTGTTCATCATATTAAAGATGACTATGTAATTGAAATGGGAAATGAAAGATAGAAATAGAAATGCTAGATCTAGAGCTAGGTGGAGACTCAAAGATGCTTTTTGCAATCTGAGACAATTAACATATTGAGAAGCCAATACTGATGCCAAATCTAGAAATCAAAAACTACGACTAACATGTGATTCAATTTTTAGTCTGAAATGGAAGGAACAGGGTGACTTAGAGGGTATGGGGTAACCAAACTTGCTTGAGACCCTGGGAGGCACCTTAGTCCCTACAAATTCTAATGAAACTTATGTCACCTCTAACTCTCTGTGAGATATGCTTGTAGCACTTTTTTGTAGTTGTGTCACCTATTAGATGCACATGAAAAAAGGGGAAAAGTGTTATGGAAAGGGATTTTCCTAAGTCAAGCCCCTAAATTGGAATTAACTGTGAAATTGAACTTAAAAGTATTTTAAATGAAAGTGTGTTGATATAAAATAGAGTCTAGATCTGATAATAAGATATCTTATACCTTGATAGTGCAATTGATCTTTCAATGAGATCACAAATGTTGATGCACTAGTATGACTCCACAAAGACCTAAAAGGACATCACAAAATAGATGTTTGCATAATGGTTGTTGAAGCTTTCCACAACAAAAGATATGATGGGATGAAATGTCTTGAATGCCTTAATTCTTCTCTAAGCTCCTCCAATTCTTAAGATCATGAATTCTTAATTGAATTCCCTAGATCCAAAAATGAGGGAGGTAGACTTACTTTTCTACCTCACCAAGCTATTTCATGGCTCTAAACTCGAAGGAGGTCAACATGGTTTTGAACATCCCAATAAAATTGAATGATTGTTCGCTAATTAAAATTTGGACCTGATTGGTGGGGAACAAGGCACCTCCCAAGGTATGGGGTGACCTATCTCACCATGTTCCCTATAGAGTGCCATGTTCAAGCCAATCAGGGTTCAAATTTAAATCGTGGGTCCCTTAGGATATGGGGATACCCAAAACATGCACAAAATTAAGGTTTGATAAGAGAAAACATATGAAATAGGCCACACATGATAATCAGGCCTATGTATGCAAATGATGATAAATGAATGAAATAATTAAAGGGCCATTCCTATAATTAAGGGCCCTCATAGAAATTTGATGAAATTTAATTAATAGAAGACTCATAATTTAAAATTTATTATAAATTAAATGGATGAAATAATTAAGATAGGACTTATATTTAAATATTTATTAATTTAATGTATACAAAAGTCTAATGATGCATAGAAGAATGAACACACACTCAAATGGGTGCGAAACAAGCATAAATATTACACCTTAGGAAGATTCTTACAATCTATGATAGTACAAGAACAATAGTAGAGAACTCTCTAGTATCAAGGTTGGCCAAATGACTAACCAGAGGGGAAGAAGTTTTACCTACCAAAAAGATCTAACCATTTTTAATTTTCAACAATATCTCATGGAGTTCTCTGACTGATAAAAGCTTTTCTAGAAAGAAAGACCTTAGAAGAGGTATTGGATGATGAACCTCCAAGAAAAAAATAAGTATTGAGGGCCCCCTTAGGGATAGGGCGAGCTCCATGAACTGACACCTCTAAGGAATTTGATGTAAAAGTCTTGACATCCAAACTAGAGGGCACACTTGAAAAACCTACAGCATGGTTGCTACCATCCAACCCTACAACAAAAATAGACCTACTGCCATTAATGCTAAGATGGCTAAGAAATTTTGCAGCTTCTCACTAATTCAATTTAAGCTTCACTTTAGTAGATGACTCCATTTTCTTTTTAGGTAGTTAGGGTGTATAAAATGACAAGAGGGCATGTTAGGTTACTATATTCCTATATTTTTTTTAATCTTTCACATAAATATCTACACCAACAATTTAAACCCTCACAACATCTTCAATATCACTTTAGTTTAGTTTACTATTCTCTATATATTTGCACTAGTTTACTACTCTCTCTCTCTCTCTCTCTCTGTCTCTCTCTCTCTCTCTCTCGTCACATAAAATTAATTTAATACTTTCTTACTATTTTATGCCATGTGGATTAGTGCTTGTAATCGAGATTGATTAAGGCAACTTCCTCTTCAATCTTTCTATTATGCAAGTTCTCCTTTACACATCTTTGATTTTTCACAACAAATATAAAATAATCCTTGGATAATTTTAAGTGTAATATGTGGGAAAGCTTTTTCAAAATGACAAAATAAAACTCTCCAAAGCGTGAGACCTTTCTTAGCTATAAGGCTAGGCTATCCTTAGGACCAAGTTGTATCCTAGGTATTATGGGTAGGATGAAACCAAATCCAAAGGCACTACAGTATAACTAGGCCAACCACCTAGGTTTAGGTAACCTCAATATAAATTATTAGTGATTTATATTGCTCATCTAAGGTGTACATGTCTTTATTTTATGGGTGTATTGTTTTAATTTTACGATTTTGTTTAATCTCCAATGCATTTCAACTTGACATAGATCTATTCTACAATTTTACCCTACTTTTTGTTTATTTATTTAATTACAAACCTTAGCCAACTTCCCTTGTTCTAACCTTTGGATAATCCTCTTCTTTCCTATAGAAATTTGATGCCAATTCATTTTTCTATTCCTATAGGTTTTTAAGCCATGATACCGAAAGTTGCATACCCCTAGAATAAAAATAAAGACTTGACAGATAATAGCTTCATTCATTTAGATGGAGTAAATGATAAAGGGGACCATTTAGTATTACCCTAAATTGAAATATTCAAAATTTCACTAGTCCCTTTCACCATCACTCAGCCAATAATATTCAACCCATGGACAACCATCAATAAAAACATTATATTATCATTCACAAAGACTGTTGTGAGATATGCCTAGATGGTGAAATTTCATGTCTTTTGATTCATCTACCAATATGCCCATTCATCAAATTCAAAGATGAAGAGATACCAAACAACAATTATTGTAAGCTTGCATAGGCATTATTGTTAATCATGAAAGAATAGTTTTATAGCATTTGAGTCCATCACCCATTCTTCTCTTCCCACTAATCCTTTTTCTGTACACCATCCTCCTCCATTGTCACTTCATCCATCCACTCCTTTTCATTCCCCATCTACCATCTAAGATGACCCTAATTCCAGCTTATCCCAAAATATACTAGTTGATGAGACCCTTGTTCCCCACCTTAAGGCTTTCATTGTCAAATATCCTCCTCCACCTTCATCGCATTCCCCTCTCTCAATCCTCTTGACTCTAATCTCGACCTCCTCGTCTTTGCCTTCTTGTTGTCTCTTCCTATTGTGTCACCTCCAACTCATAATATGTTAGATTGCACTTTTGACGTTCCCCTTTTTGCATCCATTGTCACTGCACTAATTGATATAAATGACTTCACCAATGTATTCTTTTTAATGATGATTTTCTTTTTACTGATAATTTGATTATTGACAAACCAAAACTTAGCTACATGTTTTCACTTTTTTCCACTTATTATACATACACCTCTTTTGAATCAAGCCTGCACATTAGAGGTCAACCCTATAAGATAGATTTAAACCATATCTCTAAAATCTATCCACATAGAATTCTAGAATTCTAGAGAGTGAGCACATCCACAAATTTTATTGGTTGAACTAGAAAAATGCAATGTGGAGAACGAATATGCTAAGGTTTGCTAGGGTTTAGTAGTGTCTAATCTAAGTGGGACCTAAGTATCTATAATGATAAAGATTGGTTCCCTATCAATATCCTTTGAGTTGCAAGACATTTTTCAATTATTAATGGGTTCACTATCCCAAGGCCTTCACCGAATAATCATAATAATAATGGGGTCAAAGCGTATATTAGGGAAGTGAGTCAAATCACATTAATAATTTGCAAATTTCATTAGAGAGCGTGAAAAGAATAGAAGGTTGTGAGCGGTATAGAGATTGGAGGAGGGGCATCATTTTCTATGTTTTACGCGCGTGCATAACATTATTATGTGCTAAACATCATTATCATTTGTCCCAACAAAGCTCCCATTTTACGATAAAATTATTTTATGATATTCTTTAATTTATCATCTTTTCTTAATATGTTCTTTGTTATTATTACATTTTCATATTTGTACCTTTTTCTTTCTTTGGCTAAATATTATGATTCTATTTTTTTTTCCACTTTACTACTATTTATTATTGTTCTATTTTATTGAACTTTTTTATTCACCTCTTTGTATCGATTTTTTAACCTGTATAGTTTATTTATCTTTTTATTGTGTGTATTGTTTTATTAGATTTGTAGTTTTAGAAACTTATGTTTTTTTACTAATGTTATCATTTTTTTTTAGTTTTCTTAATTTTTTATTGTTTATTTTTTAAAAAATATATTTTTACATGTTTCTTTTGTTCTTATTCTAATTGTGGATTATTGAGTGTGATTTAAAATTTTGATAAAAAAAATACAATTAATTTTAAAAGTTACTTTTACTCATTTTAGTAAATTGGGGAAAAATCTCAAATGCTAATAATATTATATTCAAGTTGGTGTGTCATGTTGTGATGGTTAAGTTATGGTGGTATTGTTCTTTCCGAAAAGGTTCAAACCTCAGTGGACTGCTATTGTTGAATGCGTAAATGGGGATAAGGTCCCCCATTTGTGACCTCAACGATTTATAGCTCCAAATCAGTGTTTAACCCTCTTAAAATAATAATAATATTATTAGTTTCAACAAAATGTAACCTTGAAAATTAAAATTATATAAGCCAAGTGAGATATACCTTGTGCTCACCATTTTAGCTACATTTTATTTATTGTGTCAATATAATTAGTATTCACCTTATTAATTTTTTATGTTTTTTTAAAAGAAAAATAAAGCACTTTTAAAAATAATTTAGAGGCTAAATAAATAATCAAACTTGATAATTACTAAACCTTAACATTTATTAGTTTTGAATTAATAATACTATTGAAGTAAATGTTCAAAATTCAATGAGTAGAGTAATAGTATGCAACTCTAAATTTGAAAAAGATTCACCATGATAGATGTTGTTGATTGATTTACTAATTTGCCAAAGCTTTAGGTGATGTTAGATTATCACCTTTGTATCATTACATTTATTGTTTATAGTTTAAGGTCACTTTAGGATCTATAGATTTGGGCATTGCTTGTTGATCCTAATTGTACACTAGAAAATTATTTGCATAGAAATTTATGCTTAGAACTTGGTCATTGGAGTGCCTACAACATGTGTTTGCAAAGAGGTTGTGCGAATAAACACTATTTAGGATATTTTTAGGAAAATAGTATTCTCCTTTTGTCAAACCCATGTCAATTCAATGCTTTGGTAAAAGAGATCAATGGTAGAAATCACGTGTTAATGCCTAAGATATTGTCATAAGTTGATGACGTATTCTTTTATATTCTCTATGATGAGGTCATGATACTTTGATGTCCTAGGATGAATCTTGGATGGTTTAAAATTGATTAGGTTTTGTCCTTGAATACAATAGCCTAACACACAAACCAAAAAATTTCATGCTTAAGTCAATTGATATTAACTAGTTAGAGAGATTTGGCACATGAGCACAAAATTAAATTTGAATTTATAATCTTTGGGGTCATTTGCACACTTACAAAATTGAATAGGACTAGTTTTATGCCCATAGCTTCAACATGGGATGAATAATGGACATATTGAGAATCAATATTGATCCATAAGGATATGTTTAGATGGAATGAAGTTAAAGTTAGGCTATTCTCTAAATTTTATGTTGAAACTTGCCACATTATACTAGTTATTACATGAAGAGCAACTCAATCAAAGTGAGTAAACAACAAAAGGAGAAAATGCAAGGTACACATTTTTAACAATTTTGTCTCCAATTAAACTTGCACATGCACAATAATGAGGGTTCATGTTAATCTAAAATGAATAGTCAAATGATTTAGTAAAAATTTAAAAAATCATAGAAATCTTAAAAATAAGGATACAAATTCAACATATTCTACTCATAATGAGTGATCCACATTAAAACCTATAAATTAAAAACTTCTTGTGAGTAACACATGTCAATAATTTAGAATGTTCATCAAATTATATTATGTTAAATGTCAATGATAAAAAATTAAAAGTGTAAAGGATTATTCTTGGAACTAAAAACTAATGTGAATTTAACTATATGATCTTGATTGGAATAGATATAGGAAAAATGGTTTTGCTTGAAGTAAAGGGAACAATGTGATTCTATTTGGAATGAAAGTGATACGAAGATTGAAATCACAACCATTATTTTATCAAAGAAATGTTAGTAAAAACATAGGCTCTCTCTAATTGGTTTAGTACAAAGGATGCAAAGATTTAGAGAGAAGAAAAATATGTAATTATGTAAAACCAAATAAATATGTAAAAATGTAAAGATATCACGATGTCATAAACATGAAATAACATTGCAATATGTGATTATGAAAGCATGTGTAAAAGAGAAACCAAGATTCTCTAAATGAGAGTACATAAAAGTACAAATAGATAATGTCATGGAAGCATAGGTTAATGTAAAATAGATCATAGAAAATATGTGTGAGGGAAGATAATCTAGGTTTCCTCAATGTGACCCTAAATGAGGGAAAATAAGTGAATGAAACAATAGTACATAATGTTAATACAAATTAGAATCATACCAATTGATCATATAATCCAAAGAGAAAAATATAACATAAACATTTATAATATATGTAATAATGATAATCATATGTGAACCTATAAAATTCATAAATATATAGCATGTAAATAAGTGAAAATAATGACATAAGATGCAAATGGTGCAACCATATACACCATTAGTTAAATATAAAAATAGTTTTACCATTTTATGAAAAAAACTATAATAAATAATATGCCCCAAGTGGTGATTATGCTTCATTTAATTGTTAAAGAGGTGACCCCTACCATCTAGAACTCGATCTTAAAGATGATCTAAAAGAACCTTGAGAGGTGGAAAGAGAAAATCCTTAGTAGTGTGAGAAAGCTCCAACTTCTGGTGGCTTCTTCAAGGTATACCTATATACTTTCTTTCCTTGTTGAAAATTACAAGCACTATAATAGAAAAATCATAAAAAATACATATAACTTTTTTATAGACAAGCATTAAGGAGAAAAAAAAGAACGACTCTAGTCAAATGGGATACTGTGTGTTTCCCTAAGAATTTCAAAGGATTAGGAAAAGAATAATTAATTTGCTTAATAAATCCCTTATGGAAAAAATGGGGTGGAAGCTTGCACTACACAATATTGATTGGAGCAACATCATGAGAGCAAGTGTAAGAATATTATTTAGATAAGTCTAAAATGACAGATAGGGGATGACTATATGATTCAATTTTAGGAGGATACTTGGTTGTCGAATAGGCTTCTAGTCCTACATTAGACATTTAGGTACATTGGTGAAAGAGCTAAGATGTTTTTTGGATATTGGGGTGCTAACTACCTATCCCCGTGAATTCCTAAAAGGACATTTCACAATGTTGTCAAAACCAACCTAACTTGTTGTAGAGGGATACAGAGTTGTAGAAGTTGTTGTAGCAAACTAGAATCCCTATTTTTTCAAGGGGACATAAGTTATTTTGGCGTAAGAACCCCAAGGGATACTTTTTTGTAAAATTGTCTTATAATGTGCTATTCAAGGAAGGAAATTCCATAGGATTATGGTGGAACGCCTTGAACCCCCTACTGATTCCTAAAAATAACTTTTTCTAGTGGAAAATAATGCATAATAAAATCCTCACATAGTAAAATTTGGCAAAATATGGATTCCAACTCCCAAACAAATATTTTCTATGTAAGTAAGAGGAGGAATCCATCCCTCACATCTTACTTCATTGTAAATTTTCTCAATATGTATGGAGTATGGTGCTACAAAAACTTGAAATTCAATGGGTAATAAGAAATACTATCCAACACCTTATTCTTGACTAGAAATTTCCTATACATAATCCCTTGATTAGATAACTATGAAATCAAATTACTCCCCATATTGGTTGGAGGTTATGAAAGGAAAGGAATAATAGATTTTATGAGAAGTTGACAACCTGACTAAGGAAGTTCTTAGAACTTTCTATAAATTGCATATGGAAAATATTTCTATAGCCCCTTCAAAGTGTCCATCCTTCCTCCCTACCCCCTATGGATGATAAATTAGTAAAGATTTGTTGGCATATGAAGAGATTGTTGGCATAACTGCTCTAGTTGATAAGGAAGTTAAGTGAATGAAAAGGTTAGATCAATTATATTATTTTTCATTAATGTCAAATAACAAAGTATTAACTATCAACATGAAGGAAGACTTATTGAAATAAGGAGGTTACTTATCGGAACCCGACAACTATCGGTTAAAAGAGAAAATTACGATGCAGCCGACAAGAAGGGAGAACAGGAAAAAGGTTTAATAGGATGATGAAATTATGATCGTTAGATCTAGGTTTAGGGTTTTTATGATTAAAGATATCTACTTAAGGATGAGACAAGAATAAGTGTTGTATCATGACGAAGAAGAAGACATGATATCGGTTGAACATAAGAAGTAATTAGAGAAGGATTGTTGCGATCACAAAAGAGGATACAGAGGATTAGAATGGTATGTTATTATGTTAAGGAACTTTATTGGATCTGATATAGCAGAATTAGTGAAAACTACAGATCATTTTATTGGTTGTTACTCTCTAACAATTGTGATAGCAAAATCCCTTAATTGGGTGACCCTAACAGGTTTATTGTAAATCCTTTAACAAGATTGCATTCTCAAAAGAGTGTTTAAAATCCTCTAATCAGATTACTCCTAACAGGGTATAATACTGTAATAGTTCTCTAGGTAAATCCCATAACTGGGTAGTATTTAACAGTGTTTTTGTAACCCTTAACCAGACAAGCTCTTTATCAAGTGTATTTCAGAAGAGTACAACTATTTATGTGCACTAATCTCACACCATGGTTTTTTCCCTAATCGGGCTTCCATGAGATAAATACTGGTGTTCATGTTGTATGAATGTTTACTTTATGTTGCATGGATGGTTAATGTTATGGTAGCCAATAACATTGTTATAGGTCAACTAAGCTAAAAATAGTAAATCTATTTGAAGAAGATCTGGGATTGTGTTTTAAGGTTGGGTTGGTGATTACTGATTCCCTCCCTCTTAGTAACCTTTCCTATACCTACAATTGGTATCAGAGTAGTGTTTCCCTGATTTGGAAGGTTAACTGCTTAGGACAAAGATCTCAAGATGTATAGGAAGGACACACCTAAGTTTAATAAGAATACGAATGACTTTGGAATATGGGAAATTAGGATGAAATTGCACCTATCAAGATTTTCAGATAATGTAGTGTGGATTATCTCATCAATGAATATGCCCAACCTTCTGGTATACTCATTGAAGTAGAGAAGAAAGAGAAGTCGATTCATAACTTTAATGTGATGATAGAGCTTGTAAGCATCTTGCACAACTTTGAGTATTTTGATATACAAGGTCTGCCTTGAGCCAAGAAGATTTGGGATAAACTAGTACAAGTACATGGTGGAGACAAAAATGTCTTATAGGCAAAGGTTGACAGACTGAAAGGAAATATGATGAAATGAAGATGCGCGAACAAGAAAAAATTGCACAATATGGAACCAGAATAAAAGAAATTGTTGCATCCATTAAAGGAGTCGATGGAAAGATGGAAGAAAGTGATGTTGTAAGTAAAATTATCAGAACACTTCCACATAGGTATTCTATTAGAGTTTCTTCTATACAAGAGCAAAGGACAATTGATAAGAGTAAGATCACAATTGATTCACTTATTAGTAGGCATACAACATTTGAATTAAGCAATTTTGACAATAGCCAACCTACTAGTGAAGTTGCATTTCAAGCTACTACAAATGTTGTATCATCTAGAAAAGGAAAGAGTGATGTTTATGAATCTGAAAAATGTGAAGGATTAGCAGTTGAGGAGAAAGAGTTGGAAGAACTCAAATATTTGATTGCTAGGAGATTTCCTAAAGGCAAAGGAAGATAGAAATGGAAAAGTCCTATTGCATGCTCAGATTGTAGACAAATTAGTCACTTTGCACATAGATGTCCCAACAAACCGAAAAAGGAACATGATGGAGAAAAGAAAGAAAAATACAAGAAGTACAAAGATTTCACTCAAAAGAGAAAAAAGCTATGTTACATTGCTCAAGAAGAATACAATGAATACAATACTAATAGAGATGATAATGTTGAGGAAATAGTGTTTGTTGCTGTAAAAGAATATCCTTCTATCGATGACGCTAAAAATGGTGAAGAAAATGCTTTGATCTCAAGTGTGAATTGTAACAACAATTGGATCATTGATAAAAATTGTACACACTATATGACTAGAGATAAGGATAGATTCATAACCATGGAACAATTGACAGAGGTGCAGTTACATTTGGAAATGGTTCTCCCTGCATGATTAGAGGTAAGGGTACTATTTCTTTTACAGATGATATCACTTGTGATGATGTTTACTGGGCTGATGGATTGAAATATAGTTTGTTAAGCTTGTCTTAGTTGAATAACAAAGGATTAAAACTTGAGTATAGTAATGTAAAATGCAAAGTATTTGAGAAAATTGGAAAACTGATTGGTATCGATGGATAGACAAAAGGTAATTATTTTAAACTAAATAGTACAATTGGTACAATTGGTCACTATTTAATTGCTAAAGTAGAAGAAAGTTGGTTATGACATAAGAGATTGTTTCATGTGAACTTTGATAATCTAGTAAAGGTTAGCAAGAAGAAAAGTGTTAGAGGTATACCAATATTGAATAATCCAGAAAATGTAGTATGTAAAGAATGTCAGTTAGGTAAGATGACTAGTTCAAGTTTCTCAAGCAAGGTCTACTCTGTAGAACATATCTTAGACTTAGTACACACAGATTTGTGTGAACCTATAAGTATAGAAAGCTATCATGGAGACAAATAATTTATATCATTTTTTGACGACTACTCAAAGGTGATGTTGGTAATGTTCTTAAAATTTAAATCAAATACTTTTCATATGTTTAAAATGTATAAAGCTAGAGTTGAAAATGAAACTAGAAAAAATGTGAAGTGTCTTAGATCAGACAGAGGTGGTGAATTTACTTCTAATAAATTCAATGAGTATTGTGAAGAAAATGGAATCAAGAGACAGTTGACTGCACCAAGAATGCCTCAATAGAATGGAATTGCAGAAAGAAGAAATAGATCTATTGTAGAATGTGCTAGAACACTGCTAAATCAAAGAGGACTTGCACATAAATTCTAGAGATAAGTTGTTAGTATTTTCGTATACACACCTAATCTGATACAACTCAAGAAAGGGACAAACAAGACACCTTCTGAAATCTAGTATGGTTGAACACCTAATGTTAGTTATTTTAGAATATTTAGAAGAAAGTGTTATATTAAGAAAGATGATAGAAATGAAACGCTTGATAGTAGAAGTGATGAAGGAACATTTCTATGATACTCTACTAAAAGAAAAGCATTCAAGTGTTTGAATAAAAGGAAAAATAAGATAATTGAAAGCGCAAATGTAAAGATTTATGAATTTTCAGAACAAAATGAAGAGAATATTGAAAAGAAACCAGAAGGATACAATGAATTGATTTACTTTGAACCTAAAAATTTAGAAACAGAACAAGAAAGTATAGGCACTGATAACACCCAACTGACAACAACACCGCTAGGTGAAACAAGTAACATAAATGAACAAATTTGGAATGTGGAACCTGTAACACCAAGAAATATAAGGATTAACCACAAATTGACTGATATAATTAGAGATAGGAGTGATGGAGTATTAACCAGAAGTTAATTAAGAGCCAAGATACTACATGTCTACTATCGGAGATGGAACCAAGATTGGTAAAAGATGCACTAAAAGATGAAGACTGGATATAGGAAATGAAAGAAGAGATTGAACATATTGAGAAGAATAAAACATGGTCATTATTACCCAGGCCTAAAGATAAAAATGTTATAGGAACTAAATGGGTTTTCAGAAACAAACTTAATGAGAATGGTGAAGTAATAAGAAATAAATCAAGATTGGTTTGCAAAGGTTATGCACAGGAAGAAGGACTAGATTATGGAGAGACTTTTGCACCTATTGCTAGATTGGAAAGAGTCAGAATATTACTAGCTTACACAACATATAAAGGATTCAAATTTTATCAAGTGGATGTTAAATCAGAATTTCCGAATAAAATATTAGAAGAAGAAGTCTATACTGAACAACCTAAAGGATTTATTGTTGAACAATGTAAGGATTTGGTTTGCAGATTGCATAAAACATTATATGTTTTGAAGCAAGCACTGAGAGCATGGTATGAAAGATTACATTCTTATCTAATTAATATTGGATTTGAAAGAACCAATGATAATAGTAATGTGTATTTGAAAACTGAAAGTGAAGACAAAGTTTTCATTTCTGAAATTTTGTCAATGCTATAATTTTTGAAGGAAATGATTTTCTTAGTAAATATTTTTCTGAAGAAATGAGGAAAGAATTTGAGATGTCTATGATTGGAGAAATAAAATTCTTTACTGGTTTACAAGTACAAGAGATGCAGAAAGGCATTAACATAACTCAGTCTAAATATATTAAGGAGATATAGAAAACTTTTGGAATGGAAGATTCAAGACCTGTCGGTACACCTATGGTAACTAGTTGTAAACTATCAAAATTATATGATTCTAAGGAAATAAAAAAACATTATACAGATCAATGATTGGGAAGCTATAGTATGTTGTTCACAGAAGACTTGATATTGCACACGCAGTTGGAATAGTTGCTAGATTTTCATCTAATCGTAAGGATTCACATATGATTGCAGTTAAGAGGATATTCAAATATATTAAAGGAACAAAAACTTATGGATTATGGTATGAAAGGAAATGATATTTTAATCTTCAAGCATATATAAATGCAGATTGGGATGGAAATATTGATAAAATAAAAAGTACAAGTGGGTGAGCTTTTATTTAGGAAGCAGATTAGTGTCATGGACAAGCAAGAAGTAGAGTTGTATTTCACAATCTATAGTTGAAGCTGATTATGTTGTTGTTTCCATTAATTATCATCAAGTTTTATGGATGAAACAAATATTAGAAGGAATACATGAAAAATTTGTAGAAGCTCTTGTTATACATTGTGACAATACAAGTCCCATTGACATATCAAAGAACCCGTTAATGCATTCAAAGACCAACCATATAGCTATAAAATATCATTTTCTAAGGGAGCAAGTACAAGACAAAGAAGTAAGATTGGAATACATTCCTACAAAGGAACAAGTTGTTGATATATTCATTAAACCACTACCTAAGGAGAGCTTTGAATAACTAAGAGGTAAACTAGGGGTCCTACCCCTATCAGAAATTAACTAAACAGAGATGTGGTATGCATCAGTTCATAACATTGTAACATAATATCTTAAATATGAATTGATGTACAAGTAGAGTATTATATGGGGGAGAAGTCTAAGCAAGTGAAAGGAAAAATAAAGAAGACCCAAACAAGTACAAAATCATAAGATAGTATTAGTAAGGTTGATCGCCTTTTGCATTGCTGCCAAAGGGGGAGAATAAAGAATAGAGAAGTGAAGAGAAGTGAGAGTATAGAGAAAGAAGAGAGATGAAGAAGAATAGACAGAGATGTAAGATCAATACAAAGAATGGTATAAACAATGGTGTATCACTAGAAGTTTTCCATCAATGCCAAAGGGGGAGATTGTTGGCATATGAAGAGATTGTTGGCATAAATGCTCTAGTTGATAAGGAAGTTAAGTGGATGAAGAGGTTAGATCGGTTATATTGTTTTTCATTGATGTCAAATAGAAAATTATTAAATATCTGCATGAAGGAAGACTTGTCGGCATAACAAGGTTGGCTATTGGAAACCAACAACTATCGATTAAAAGAGAAGATAGGAAAATGATTTAATAAGATGATGAAGTTATGATCATTATATCTAGTTTAGGGTTTAAATGATTAAAGATATCTTATTAAGGATGAGACAAGAAGAAGTTTTTTATCATGATGAATAAGAAGACAGGATGTCAGTTGAACAGAAGAACTAATTAGAGAAGGATTATTGCGATCATAGAAGAGGATACAGAGGATTGGAATGGTATGTTATTATTTTAAGGAACTTTATTGGATCTGACATAGCAGGATTAGTGCAAACTACAAATCATTTTATTGGTTGTTACTCTCTAACAATTGTGATAGTAAAATCCCTTAATCGGGTGACCCTAATAGGTCTATTGTAAATCCTTTAACAGGGTGTCATTCTCAAAAGAGTGTTTAAAATCCTCTAATCAGGTTATTCCTAATAGGGTACAAGAATTTAATAGGTCTCTAGGTAAATCCCATAACTGGGTAGCATATAATAGTGCTTTTGTAACCCTTAACCGAGAAATCTCTTTATCAGGCGTATTTTAGAAGAGTACAACTATTTGTGGGCACTGATATCACGTCATGGTTTTTTCCCTAATCAAGTTTCCATGAGATAAATACTGGTGTTGATGTTGTATGAATGTTTACTTTATGTTTCATGGATGTTTAATTTTATGGTAATCGATAACAATGTTATAGGTTAACTAAGCTTAAATTGATAAATCTATTTGAAGAAGATTTGGGATTGTGTTTTAAGGTTGAGTTGGTGATTACTGATTCACCCCCTCCTAGTAACCTTTCCTATACCTACAAGAATTGAGGCCTCCCTAACTTCTATGTGAGGTTTAATAATTCTAAAAGAGTGAAGAGGAGGAACACTAAGTGGAGCCCACCACAACCAAGATGACACAAGATGGATTTTGATAGAGATACAAGAAGAATCCATGGTAAAGTAGTGGAAGGTGGATCCCTAATGCCAATATCAGGTGAGAAACTTATATCCTTTACTAATAAATTGGAAGGGAATACTAATAACTAGGTGAAAGGGATGGCCTTTCTATGGGGGGTCAAAATTGCCCTTTATATAGGAATTAAAGTGATGTCCATTTAGGGAGATTCTATGCTAATGTATCATCTTAAAATGGAAGCACTTCCATGTTAAGAACTTTTAGACCTCCTTAGGGGATTTTTTTGACCACCATCACATTGTCCTTCCATTTCTTCATCCTCTCCTACTTCTATGTATGTTTAGGACCCTGATTGGGCCTCTCCGGACACCTCCCATCCCAACTAGCATGTTTTCCAAGGGTCCTGACCCCCTGGGTCAAGGTCAACCTCAATCTTGACCTAGGTTAAGGATGACCTCAATATTGACCTAGGTCAAGGATGACCTCGACCTTGACCTAGGTCCCCCTTTCAAATCTAGAAGCCTATCGGCTGCTGGAGGTCATCAAAAGTTAATTTCCCATTTTTGGGTTCCAAAGCGGAAAATCTTAAAATATATTTAATATAGGTCCTCTTCTAGGGCCATAGGTTTTATTGGAATTTAAATCTCCTATTTCAGCCTCTCTAGAAGATTGTGCCCTAGTTTCATATAAAAGGAAGCTTTTCTCTCTCATTTTAGGAGGCAATTGATTCCAAGCACAAGATCCATCAACTAAGTGAAACCAAGCAATAAATCATCAAGAAAAAAGTTCAAGCATCCATTTTTCTACATGTTCTCAAGCTTTCAAAGTGTTCAAGTCTTCCTCTCAAGCATTCAAGTTCTCCATTGAAGATTAAGGATTCAAGCTTTCAAGCCTTTGAAGGGATTTGGTTCAAACATTCAAGATTCATCATTCAAACCCTAGATCTATCCATCATGGTGGTGTGATCTTCCTTCAAGATCCTTTTGTGCATCTTCAAACATTCATTCATTCTCCCTTCTAGGTGGATTCCAAGCATACAATCATGGAGGTTTATGGTTTCTAATTGAGTCCAAGCTTTCATATTTACATTTAAAATATAATTGCATATCTATTTGAATATGTTAGCTTCATTATTATATTTACCTCTACTACTTGCAAGCATTCTTTATTTCAATTATTGATTTCAAGTTTAATTCCTAAATTGGGGTTTGACTAAGGCAAACCCCTCCCCTAACAAACAAACCCCTTTTTCTTGTAGGTACAGGTTTAGAATAGCATGTCGAGATGGAGATTCGAATACCCTTTACGGAAAACTTCTGGGATCTGAAAGAAAATTTTTGGTCTGAGACTTTTTAGGTCAATTGTGACCTAGGGCACAATCAGAAATTATGGCAAATGGTGACATTAACTTGAGGCTACAAATCAGAACTATCTCAGAACAGAAAAAGATTTCTGGGTTTTGTCCGTCTCTACATTTCTATCCCAGATTTGGTCTCAAATTTTCTAGAAACTCAACACAGGCTTCAGAAAACAACATTCTTTGATCTGCAATATTTCAAGGTTAGTGCATTTCTCCCATTCAATTCAATTAAGGTTTTCAATCCATCTAAATCTAAAATACATTTCAAATTAATCAATCAAACACGGGTACTTAAGATCTTCCTTCCTTATTCTTATTTCCAAATGATTGATTCATTTATGCATTGATCCTTCCTCTTGGGTTAATCAACTTGGATCTTTCATTTACATATCTAAGGATAGAAGGAGAGCATATTATTTTCCCCCATAACATATTTAAATGTAAGGGATTTTATGTTAAATGAACACACCACCAAAACACCATCATTTTATCCTTTACATTTTGGTGAACCCACGATAGACAACTCTTTATTTTTGGTGTTAGATGCTTTGCCTCTTTTTATTAGAGACTAGATCTTGCATATTGAATTAGTTTTATTTTATGGTCTTGCATTTTAAAATATAAAAAAAATCTATATAATCATAAAAATATAAAAATACTTCTTGTATTTCATTCACTATGAAGATCTTTAAGATGCTTTGGGGTATGGCTATTTTTCTCATTATGCTTCTTTTAGCATCTCTCTATAGTAATTATGATGTTTATGAAAGTATCATCCATTTCATCATGTTTTTTAATCTTCATGTTTCACTTGCTTGTGCTAATTTAAGATCAACTAATACTAGTCTTCCTACTTTCAAAACTTTCATCAAGGATTTATGTAGTGTACTTATTACTCTTTTGGATTATGTGAAGAATTGGGTAGATGATACCCCACCTCCTAATCTTCCTACTCCTACCATGCCTAATCTAGTTCCTAATATTCCTAATCCTCTTCCTATCAATCCTAATCCAATTCCAAATATTCCTATTTCTATTTCTCCATCTTCAATCCCTAGGTCTTCCCACATTTATGATGGGGCTCAAGCTAGGGTTCATGATAATGATGTTTGAGAATTCTTTCATTTACCTTCACCTCCTTATCCAATCCATGATGATGTTAAAGGGAAAAACAAGGAAACCTCTTCTAATCCTATCATTCCACCATACACAACATTTTCTCATGAGAACCATAATCAATCTCCTCCTATTGAAGCTTAGCAAGATAGGTACACTACCAGATATAATATGGTGGATAAACAAGGCTATAAAGGTTTAGGGCTTGGTATCAATGAACAAGGCATTAAAACCCTGATTCATTCATCTCCTAAACAAGATATGTATGGTATAGGTTTCCCACCTCCTCCAATCAAGGTAGTGGTTCTTAACCACCATCCTCCTCTTCATGTTCTTCTTCCAACACCTTCTTTAGATCACCGTGATACTCCTCAAGATGTGGCTAAGAATGTGTATGTCCAATTCATGAATTCTAAGAAGGAAATATTCAAACCTATACCAAAAAATGCTCTCTCTAAATACAGATTTCCTTTTCATTATAGTAATAAACATTTACTTTCTGATTGTGTGCATTTCAAGCTATATGTTAGAGAAAGAGTTGCTCTGGGAATTATATCTCATTCCCGGGCAGTATTACAATTTCTTCATAATTTTGATATAGGGAATTCCCCTCATTCTTCTATAAGTTAGATCATGTTTCTCCTCTTGTTCTTAACTAGGGGGCAAGAGGTATTCTATTCCAGTCTTCTAGGATCCATTTTTTCTATTAGCATGTATCTTGTTTAATTGGTTATTCTTTCTATATTCTATCCCTATAAATCATTCATGATATCTTTTCTAGGACATTTGTTTTGTAAAGATATCTATTTACTATGAAATATCTTGATATAATTTGATATATCCCTTGCTTTCACACCTGGGGGGAAAGGTATTTTCCTTCTTCCCCTATCTAAGGATCTACTTTCCTTAGCTTATTGGCATTTGTTTATCATATAACATTATTTCCTTATAAAGATGTATGTTTTTTACTATGGACACCCTCTTATATGGGAGGTGATTGTCCTAGGTCATAACCTCTTCTTTATTTTGAAAACTATGCTCTTGATAAACTCTTTCCCTTTCTTTGGTTGGAGTTTGACTCCTTCATTCTGAGATTCCTCTTCCTCTTCATCGCAAGGGGGCTAGATGATTGAATCTTTGGTCCCTCTTTTCTTCGGAAGATGACATTTTATCTTAAGAACTCCTCTATGGTGGGGGTCTTGATGATAAGATCTCTTCCTCTTTGAGGATCCTTTTTCCATATGCAACATATCCATTTAACAATTATCTATGTTCTTAGAGGTAAGGGTCAATACTCTTCGCTAATGATATAGTGTATATTATTGTTAAACTGGATATCTCCTTACCTTGTGAAGTAGTTATCCTCTTTTTCTTCCTTATCCTGCCTAGTGGGTAGTCATGATAAGGAGGGAGGCATATATAGGGTCTCCCTTTTACTATATTTTACATTATTTTATATTTTACAACATGCTAAATCCTTGGAAGGTAACGCACATAAGTTGCTAAATCCTGAAGAGACACGCATTTTTATTTTTATTTTTTGCTAAATCCTCGGAAGGTAACGCACATAAGTTGCTAAATCCTGAAGAGATATGAATTTTTAAATTTTACAATATGATAAATACTTGGAAGGTAATGCACATAAGTTGCTAAATCCTAAAAAGACACGCATTTTATACTTTCCATAGTGATACAAGAAGGTGGATCTATGGATATTTTAAAATTCGTTAGAAGATGCATTACAATTACAAAGCACAGTTTATGGGTGAGCCTATTGGGCTCTCCATCTTTGGTGATTCATGGTAAGGTGGGAATATTACTAGGTGAGGTGTTCAATTTCTCTCTCTTTCACTTTCATGCTAGTAGGATTAGATCATGAAGCTATGTTACTTGTAGTGTTGCTCTTGTCTTACTTATGTAATCATGTATGTTTTCTATGATTAATTAATCTTTACTTCCATATCTTTATGCATGTATGTTGAGTTAGAATCCTTTGTCTGGGGGCCCATGTCCTTGACTTAGTGATGGTCTACCTCATTGTGATCCACCAGAGTCTTCTTCTAACTTTACCGTGAGTATGCTTGATTTCCATACTCCCGCTAAAGTGGGGGCTTAATGTATTGTCTTAAAATGGAAGCACTTCCATGTTAAGAATTTTTATCCCTCCTTATGGGATTTTTTTTACCACCATCACATTTTCCTTCCATTTCTGCATCCTCTCCTGCTTCTGTGTCTCTTTAGGACCCTGATTGGGCCTCTTTAGACACCTCCCATCCTAACTAGCATGTTTTCCAGGGGTCCTGACCCCTTGGGTCAAGGCTGACCTCAAACTTGACCTAGATAAAAGAAGACCTCAACCTTGAACTAGTTCAAGGATGACCTCAACCTTGACCTAGGTCCCCCTTTAAAATCTGGATGCTTGTCGGCTGTCGGAGGTCATCAAAAGTTCATTTCCCGCTTCCGGGTCAACTATTTTTGGGTTCTGAAGCAGAAAATCGTAAATTATATTTAATATAGGTCCTCTTCTAGGGGAATGGGTTTTATTGGAATTTAAATCACCTATTTCAGCCTCTCTAGAAGATTGTACCCTTGTTTCATATAAAAGGAAGCTTTTCTCTCTCATTTTAGGAGGCAATCGATTCTAAGCACAAGATCCATCAACTAAGTGAAACCAAGCAAGAAATCATCAAGAAAAAAGTTCAAGCATCCATTGTTCTACATGTTCTCAAGATTTCAAAGTGTTCAATTCTTCCTCTCAAGCATTCAAGTTTTCCATTGAAGATTAAGGATTCAAGCTTTCAAGCCTTTGAAGGGATTTGGTTCAAACATTCAAGATTCATCATTCAAACCCTAGATCTATCCATCATGGTGGTGTGATCTTCCTTCAAGATAATTTTGTGCATCTTCAAACATTCATTCATTCTCCCTTCTAGGTGGATTCCAAGAATACAATCATGGAGTTTTATGGTTTCTAATTGAGTCCAAGCTTTCATATTTACATACTTGTTTACATTCAAAATACAATTGCATATCTATTTGAATATCTTAGCTTCATTATTAGATTTACCTCTACTACTTGCAAGCATTCTTTATTTCAATTATTGATTTCAAGGTTAATTCCTAAATCATTGTTTGACTAAGGAAAACCCCTCCCCCAACAAACAAACCGCTTTTTCTTGCAGGTACAGGTTCAAAAAAGCAAATTGGGACAAAGATTCAGATACCCTTTTTGGAAAACTTCCGGGATCCGAAAGAAAAATTTTGGTCTCAGAATTTTTAGGTCAATTGTGACTTGGGAAAAATTGGAAATTTTGGCAAATGGTGACATTGACTTGATGGTACAAATCAAAACTGTCTCAGAACAAAAAAAGATTTCTGGGTTTTGTCTGTCTCTGCATTTCTATTCCAGATCTGGTCTTGGATTTTCTAGAAACTCAACACAGGATTTAGAAAACAACATTCTTTGATCTAAAATATTTCAAGGTTAGTGAATTTCTCCCATTCAATTCAATTAAGGTTTTCAATCCATCTAAATTTAAAATACATTTCAAATTAATCAATCAAACACGGGTACTTAAGATCTTCCTTCCTTTTTCTTATTTCCAAATGATTGATTCATTTATGCATTGATCCTTCCTCTTGGGTTAATCAACTTGGATCTTTCATTTACATATCTAAGGATAGAAGGAGAGCATCTTATTTACCCCCATAACATATTTAAATGTAAGGGATTTTATATTAAATGAACACACCTCTAAAACACCATAATTTTATCCTTTAAAACTAATAATAGACACTATTATGAGTCTTTGTAAGGCTAATTGGTCTATTGAAGGGACCATTGGGGATACATACACAAACTCTTCCTGGGAATGGATCTCTTTTAAATAAATCATGCCTATAAAGAGGGTAACATGGTGGATGGCATTATGGCCATGTTGGGGATAGAGATTGATAGTTTGAGATGATTGAGCAAAAATGATTTCTCCTACCTCATGTTTGAGCTCTCCTATTGGGAGAGATTACAATATCCAATGTTCAAAATGATGGATAAGGTTTATTTTTTGTATTTGTGGACCATGCTTTGCATAACTCTATTGTGGAGATGGGGAAACAATGGTAATAATGTTAAAAATTTGTTACTGGAGAATTTTAATTTTGAAAGTGATCTGAATGTAAAGATGAGGAGATGGAAGTTGCACATGGTGATGTGGATGTGTTGGAGGAGTTGAAGAGTGCACTCGATGGAATACAAGAATAAAAATCTAGTGTTGAAAGGAAAGGACTTAAAGAGAAACGTAAACAATACAAAGGAATCTCTAATGATGCAATGGCATCATTTTATAATGACCCCAAGAAATAGATTTGAAAGATATTATTTATTTTTTACTTAGGGAAGAGATTTCATACGCCATGTAAATTCAGCCCAAATTTTTTTGCACAAGGTGAGTTACTGCCTACATGAGTTGAGAGTTACGAGGAGGCTAAAAATAATTGTGGAAGAGCTAGCACACAAACTTGTCATTTTTACTTTAAATTAGGGTTTTTTATGTCAATTTTTTCTATGTAAAAAATAGAAAGGATAAAAACCAAGTCGGGCTGTCTACAAATATTGTTATTAGTTTTTACAAAAAAAGTGGGGACCGTACTTGTATCAAACCAAGAAAATATGATGAGTTTAAAAATGATGCAACAATGTGGCATATCTTCTATGAATGGGTATCGGGTCTTTGAGAGTATTAATGGGTATGAAAAAGCTTTGTCTATGTAATTCAAAACCTCATGGGAGGATAGGAAAGTTAGTATGGGGGGATTTCATTTGAAATTAGTGAGGAGGTCATCACTCAAGCCATTGGTTTTCCTATTATTTTCTGAAAATGGAAGAAAATATGTTGTCTTGGAATCAAGTATACCTGATGGTAATCAAATATTTCACATTGGAGGGGAGGTTCAAAGTTTACTATTTCTATCTCATGCCTCTATTAAACTATATTTGTAAACACAATCTCATTTCCTTTCCTTTTTTATGCTAAATTATTTGGAAAGCTTAGTTCAGGAGGTTGTAAATGTTACCAAAAATCAAGGGAGAAAACCTATCCCCACAAACCAATTGAAGTTGTCCATGAATCCCCTATGTCAGCTACACCACCACCTACTAATATTATGACACCCTTGGCCCTAGAAAAAATAAATATTTTTGTTACTCGGGTGACCTCCCACCTAGGTACACTAGAAACCCCCACACCTACAATGGTTGCTATTGAACTATGTGACATGAAAAGTAAAGATACCCTTGTTGGAATAATGGAATTGTGTGTACTGAGAGGGGAGGGGTGAATCAGTAACCTTAAATTTTTTTTGTCAATTAAAATTTAATCCTTTAGTAATCAATTCCTTGTATTACCGACCATGTGTGATATTCTATCTTTATGCATGTAATATCAATTCATAAACTTAATTGCATGTAAGCATTCATAGAAACATTCATGAAATGTAATGACACATGACACAAGAATTGGTAACGTATAAAACCCATGTTAGAAGGTAAAAACTACGGTGGGGATGAAACCCACAAATCTTCACTATCTATAGAATGGAAGGGGTCGGTTAAGGCTTACAAGTTTGATCACTTTTGATGATCTTACCCTGTTATGAGTAACATGTTTAGACTGGTTAAGGTCTACTTTGTTAAGAGCTTTAGCAACACTATTTAGTGTGAACTCGGTTAAGAGATTTACAAAAGGATTGTTAAATCCACCTTCATTATTTATCCCTTTCACCTTATCACACCAAATCATTTCCCCTTGTATCATATCAATTCCCCCTTTTTTTTATAATAATGACAAAGGTGTCATACTTACAGTTTGTCAAAAATGTGGGAATGGGATTTATGAATGTCCTCAATTTTCTTTTCCCATTGTTCTTTGATGTTCTCAAGGGTCATGATCTCCAAGGGGATTCTTGCATGCATATAATATTTTTTTTTTGTTATAGACATTTCTAGGGTGGAAATCAATTGTCTTTCCAAAGTCATATGTTGTTGCAGTAATGTTAGATGTGCTAGTAGTAGAGCCTGGAGCTGGTTTACCTCATCTCTGAATTTGGATTCTACCTCTAGAATCTCAAGTCTCAACCTTTTAGCTTCCATAATCTTGTCATAATGAAACTTGAATGCATTGTTATTTGTTGTAAGACCTTGTGCACTATCATTAAGATCTAGCTGCATCTATCTGTGCAATCCTCTCACTATTCTCCTTAGTGAATTGCTCTATTGTGCATAATTTTTGAACTAAGGTTATAACTTCTGAAATAATTGGTTCCAATGTATTGATCAATTCAGATAGCTTTACCTTGTTCTCTGCCACTTCTTGGCTGATTTTCTCTGTTAATTTGTATTGGTACTTCTACTCTGCACGTTCTTCTATTACCTTTTTGCATCTACATTCTGTGATGTGATGGCTTCGGTAAGAATAGATAATTGATCAAGTATAGGAACATTTTGATTAATGTCAGTATCAGGTACAATCTGTAATAAGATATCCTTTTTAGTTTCTAGTACCTGTGTGTCCTTGGTATCCTTTTTGAGTTTGTCTTGTATAGCTTTCCTTTTACAAAGTTTTACATACTTTGTAAGTGACTCTGGATCTAATGTCCTAGGATCATAGTCTGATATTTCAATGATCACATCCAAGGTGACTAGATGTTTATTCTTCTTCTTCTTTTTCTTTGAAATTTTTGTGGAGGCATTTTTATGTAGTACCATAGAAAGATCCCTTTCTTGGTCTGATGTACTTGGTTGAGGCTTTGGGGGTGTTGTTCCTTTTACCTATTACTCAGTATTTAATTGTTGGTTGGATGTAGACATCTCCACATAAACCTTAGCTTTATCTGTAGCTTCTCCTTTGGTATCCTTTGGTGTGGCATCACCTTTTTCTTCACTTGCATCTTTCTTCTCTCCATCTGTTACTTTATGTTCATCAGTGGTGCTTTTCTTCTCCTCTTCACCCTTATCCTTGGGTATGCTTGCATCATGGTCGAGTGACTTCTCCTTTTGTGAGATGATATTGATAGCCTGTATCAATAAAAAAATGTATCCTAGTATATTAACTTGTTTATCATCCATTGATGTGTCTTGTTCCTTGGTTTGATTGGAGGTAACAGTGACATATTCATCTACCTTTACCTCATCGACAGGATCATCTCCAGTGATATCTATTATTGTCACATCTTGGATTTTGACATCTGTTGTGTCTCCTAATGACTGAAAAATCTAAGGTATGTCATCCATTGCTTTACTTGCTTCTGTGTTCAATTCAACTGAATTGACATCCTCAGCGTCATTTATTAAGATGTGTTCAGGGATCGATGTTGCCTCTTTTTCTTCATTGTGAGGCTTCTTAGTAAGTGCTAATACTCTCTCGGGGCTTGTATCCTCTTTAGGTACATTGAGTATTTTTCTCCAAGAATCCTCACCTTCTTTGTCAATCTCTATTAAGCTTCCCTGTAGTACTTTGTAGGCTCTCAATTTTTTTGAGAACTTCTTTGAGTGAAACTTCATCATTTCATCGATTTCTTCCATCTTTGACTCGGGTGACATAATTGACACTAGGGATCTTTCCCTTATTTTTCTTTTAGAATTTAATGCAAATTTCCACCTTGTTGATAACCTTTCTAGAAGTTATTATGGTGTCATCTTATCAAACTGTATAGGTATATATTTGAATACACACATTTTCTTGATGATGGCTTCTTCTATTTTATTCTGATCCTCAGGTTTCAAAGTTATCCATTGTCTAACCTTAGGCTCAAATATTGTACCTGACCTAATGATTGATGCGACAATCTCATCAATTGTGGTAGGAACTTTTTTCTTTACAGGTTGTTCATCTTATTCAGTGTCTTCCTTATCTTCCTTGCTTCAAATTAATCTCCTTCTCCTCTTTGATTTTGATGTTTTCTCAGTTTGAGACTTTCTTTTATAAGTCCTCACTTGTTCCTTTTTAACCAATGGTGAGTCTTCTTTTGTAGTTTGACTCCTTGTTCTTGATGCAGCAGTTGTCTTTGGTTTCTTTGGGGGTGGTGCATCATACTCTGTTGATTCGGAATCACTCACTTGTTCACCTTCACCGACAGGTGGCTATCCCTCAGTGTCTTCTTGTTGTTCTATTTCTTCTTCATTAATCGACAGCTTCTTCTCAAGTGTCTTTACCATTTTGGTCTTCTTTCTGTCTATCTTCTTTACTACTAGGCATGGTTTGATTCTGGCCTTATCTTCTTCATAGGTGCCAAATCTTGGTAATGATTTATCCAGTGGCTCATTCAACAGTACTTCAATTACATTTGTGGCTTGATCTATGTTTATCTCATAGTCAAGTGGTGCTAACCATACTATCCTTGGTATAGTTGGTTTGATCAAAATTGTATTAGTGTCCATCATGAAACAAATATCATCTTTCTATTGATCTACCAGTTGTTCTGGTATCCTTATCCTTTTCCTCATTCTCTCCTTGAATCTGGTGAAATATTCATCCATGACTGATGTAAATTTGTTTCCTAGTGACTTAATGAATTCACTAATTTGAATTTTCACTTGTTGGGTAGTGTCCCAGTTGACATTACCGACAAATGGGAAAAAGTCTTGAAAGTAGAAAAATATACACATGAGGAGTGAACCGAACTTACATGAGTTATACTTTGTTGATCTAATGGTCCTCATGTTCTCTTCCAATTATTTCAGTAGAAGCTCAGATAGATCCAGTTGTAGACCCTTCTTCATAATCTTATGGGCAGTGTCAATTACTCCACATGCAATGCTATTCATTTTGTTGGCTTGGAATACCTTGTATCCTAGTACACATGCACCAAATTTCAGTTATGGATCTGTGATGGAATTTATCTTCAATCCTCTGCCATCCCATACTGTACCTATCATGTTTTCTATGTCTAGGAGAGAAGGATGGTTGAGTGCCTTGGCCTTGTCGGTTACTGGATAACCGGTCACTATGTGTATAACATCCTTAGTGATCTATTTTGGCTCATCCAGCCACATCTTTTGGTCATGTACCCGGCTAAGAACTATCCAAATCCATTCGGTCTTAAACTCCTTCAGGAACATTAGGGAATTTTTCATACCTTTAACCTCAATGTGTTTATGTTCATCTTTGATGTTTCTATCTATGTAAAGCTTCTTGTAAGCTTCCTCAACTTCTAGATCTCTGATTTATGAAACTTTGCATTAGATATACGCTCAGACATCCTCAATTAGAAAAACCCTAGGTGGTATGCTTGAAAATTCTCTAGCATCATTAGGTTGCGAAGCAACCTCTAGATAGAATTTGTATTTAGGTTCTTCACAAGTAGTGTTCTTGATTAGGTTAAACTTTTTATCCTTAGCATTCTTGATCTTGGAAACGCGAGATGTGGTTTTCATTGCTTCTGGAAAATAGGGATTTTCCCATAAAAAAATGGGAGCTATGTGAGTATTTAGTTACTCATTTGAACTACTGTAGATGCTGTGAATCTGTCTAAATACCGTGAATGTTCTTGTTAGTCTCTTTTGTAATCTAGTCGTTGTTCTTTTCTCTGTACTCTGCTTCTTTGATGTTTATCTCTTTGTGAATGAATGAGCTTTTCCGTCGCCTTTTTACAGATGATGCCCTAAGTGGTGCATTTAATGCTTTATCCACTTCTCTATGTTTGAAGGTGGATTCACTCGAGGAACATGCTAACTTCATTCTCGGCGAGAATGTGATGCTCGAGGTAAGTGTCAACTCAATTGACCTTTCACATGTTTACCAATGGTGCTCGGTATGTAGCAAAGACTGATTTGTCTTTTACATGATTACTGACGATGCTTGGTTTAGATTAATAACTTAGCTTTTACATTTACACCAATGATTTTTGGTATGCATTGACCGACGTGATTTCATTCACAAATTCATAACAAGTAATGCCATAGTGCATCTTTATTCATGCTAGTTTGGCATTTTATTAATGTATAATGGAACTGATGTAAAATATAACTTGGTATAGTGCAGTTCCATACTTACTTGTTCTACTTAGGTGGGGGTGGTGATATCACCAGATCCATTGGATATGGTGTCACCAATTTTATTTCTTGGTCTAGCATCATCAGTGTTTGTAGCTTTCCTCCATATTTTGTTTCTTATTCTTCTGATATCTTTAATGGTATTACCATTGGCAAAAGTGCTTGTCTTTGTCACTCGGTCTTTGCAGTCCTTGCTTATATGACCGACTCTACAATAGTGTAAGCATGCCATTCTAGGGTTAGTCCATCTTCTAGACCTTCTTATCCATTTTATCATGCAGTTTGCAGCTATGTGTCCATATCTACCACATGATGTGCAATTTGTCCATGTGTTGTAATCCCAAACATATGAGTTTCTGACTCTTTTCGGTTGATAAGAATTTTCTTGTTCTTTTGGCTTCCATGCTTTCTTTTTCTTTTTCTTACATTCAAGAGATGTGTGCCCATGCATTTTTCAAGTAGGACAATATTTTTCCATGTAGGTTTCTGTCTTTGGTTGTTTCGCCTTAGATTTGAATTCATGTGATTTGTGTCCTTTCTTGTTATAGTTATAACAATTTTCTATTAATGTAGATGTGGATATAGGAATACCTTTAGCTTTGCTTCTGGAAACATTTGATGTGTGGCCTGGTTTTCCACAGTGATTGCATGAATGCTTCCTTTGTCTTGGATTTGTGTAGACATATTTTTTATCAGCTTGGTATGATGATTCTCCATGCTCAGTATACCCTAGATCGGTATTGTTGTTGACTCTTCTTTGTCCATCCAGAAAATCATCCATTCTTTTTGTACTTTCTTCATATTTCTTAATCATATCATTGTGTTGTTGCTAAATCCTTACGTCATGCTTTAGTCTATCAT
Organism: Thuja plicata; assembly: GCA_018584345.1. Taxonomy (NCBI): domain Eukaryota; kingdom Viridiplantae; phylum Streptophyta; class Pinopsida; order Cupressales; family Cupressaceae; genus Thuja; species Thuja plicata. Next base: position 138,630 of record MU224924.1, read on the forward strand.
TTTCTTCTCTTAGCTGACCAATAGCTTCCAATTTCCCATTGAGTTCTATGTTCACTTGATTTGCCTCCTAACTCATAACTACAGTTTGACTGGTGATCTCATGATGATGTTGAGTAAGTGTTTGTATTTATGATTCTCACTCTTGTAGCTTTTCAGTGATTTTCCTCCTATCATCAATAGCTAGTGTTCTTTCTTTTTCAAATTTTCTAGCATTATTCATAACCTCAATCATCCTTAAAATCTATGTCTCTTGACCTATTTGTAGTGATTTCACTTGTCCAACTAGATGTTGATTGATTTCATTCAGATTTGTAATGCTTCCTTTAAATGTGTCTGATGTATTGCTAGATATAGATCCTAGTGACTCAAACAAATCAGGTATCTCTTCTTCATGATAGTTTGTTTCATTACAGCGATATGCCATAACCTTTCTTTCATCCACTAGCTCTCTTATTTTGGCTCTAGCTTCTTTTTATTTATCATAGAAGATATGTATCTGCAACTTCTGATTTTCAATATTCTTGTCTTGCTTATACCTTTCCATTGTATGGTCTTTTCTCTCAAGTGATTTAAACTTTTCCAAATAAGAGATCTAGTTCTGATACCAATTGTTGGAATAATGGAATGGTGTGTACTGAGAGGGGAGGGGTGAATCAATATCCTTAAAACTTTTTTTTCAATTAACCTTTAATCCTTTAGTAATCAATTCCTTGTATTACCGACCATATGTGCTATTCTATCTTTATGCATATATAATATCAATTCATAAAAATAATTGCATGTAAAAATTCATAGAAACATTCATGAAATGTAATGACACATGACACAAGAATTGGTAATGTAGACAACCCTTGTGAGAAGGTAAAAACTGCGACGGGGATGAAACCCACAAAGATTAACTATCTATAGAATGGAAGGGGTCGGTTAAGGCTTATAAGTTTGATCACTTGTGATGATATTACCCTAATAGGAGTAACTTGTTTAAACTGGTTAAGGTCTACTCTGTTAAGAGCTTTAGCAACACTGTTTAGTGTGCACTCGGTTAAGAGATTTACAAAAGGATTGTTAAATCCACCTTCTTAAAGGATTTCTTCTATTTGCTACACTTGTTAGAATGTAGTCAAAAATACTTATTGACCTGATATAAAGCAATCCTGAATTGTTGGGTATAGATCCTTTAAATTTTATAATATGATGTATCACCTATAGTGATTGATTAATACCTCTATTATGCTCGGTAGCCTTGGATCTTTCTCTTTATAACTGATTTCATGTTTTGTTGTCCTTCTGCATGAAACTTTGTATTTGATTCATATATGTCTATGTGGATACAATCATCATCACATAATATTGTTATGATTGATTGCACATCTATTTATACATTAAATTTACCTAAATAGGTTTCACACTTAACTATGAAAACTCTATGATCAAAGGTTTACCACTTGACCATGATCTCCTAGTTTACATGTTTTCAATCAGTTAGACTGATTAAAAAAATTACATTTGCTTTACTTATCCCTAAAGAAATGGATTTAAAGATAATCTTTAAAGATAAATATAAAACTTAAGTGTTTTATCTGATGTGTAACTCAGATCCACATTTCTTAGAATAAAGTTGTCTCTCGGTAGACTGGTGCTCGGGTTGCTCTGTAGTCTTTCCTCGGTGATGTCTCTGTAGACATTCTGCTTCTTGGTTTTCTCTGTAGAATGACTGTCGGTGTTCACTGTGAACTTGTCTGTTGGTTTCCTCTGTGAACTTGTCTGTCGGTTTACACTGTTGACTGCTCTGCCGGGTTACTCTATAGGTTGTGTTGTCAGTTTACATTGCAACCTGTTCTGTCGGTGAAAACTAGTTTCGGTGACCTTTGTAAACTATTGTGTATGGTTGCACTATGATCCAGTCTTTTGGTGATCATGTTACCAATGGTTCAAAAACTTTTTCCTTTGCATAGTAATGGAAAAATATGATCATCAACCCTCTCCTTAACTGTTAACAATAGAAAAGACAAAAAAACCCTCACCTATAACCAAGAAACCTAAGTTAAACATCCAAGAGGTAATTATTAAAGAAGAGGAAGATGTTGGGGAAGAGAATAGTAAAAAAGAAATTAATCCAAGGTAATCTCATAGACTAATGAGTTTCTCAGTTGATAAAGATAAAATAAAAAATTTGGTTGATTATGATTCTGAGGAGGATGAGGAAAAATGAAGGAGAAAGAAGCAAAGGGAGAGGATGTTGAAGGGGAAGGGGGTGATTCCAAAATGACATAAAGTTTGGATTAATCTATAAATCATAGTTATACTAACATCTAAGATAACATAAAAAATAAGCATGTGGACTTTACCCAAGACACCATGCAAGAGGAAGAGGAAATGAACAAGACCAGTGCCTAGGGGACTTGCACGAAGTGAAAAGCCAGTGCCAGAGAGATAGAAATGCTAAAAAACAATGCCCTTGAGATGGAGAATAATTTTATCAATGTCTCAAAGTTTTGTCTTCATGTTATGCCTAGCTCTACTACCTCACTCTTCCTAATGTAGAAGAAGGTCCTAGTTAAAGATGATGAGAATGAAAGGAATTACAAGGAACTGTTCAAGTTCCTGACAGAGGACTATATCCATGCATTTCATTAAGATGACTATGCAATTAAGACTATTGGTCATGTTTAATTAGTCTTTATTTATTACTATTAAGACTATTAGTGGCCCTTAGGGTTATTTTTTTAAGACTCTTTTTTTTTCCTTTTTTACTAGACTACGGTTCCAAGGCTAAGAATTTCATATCTTATAGTATGTTACTAGGCTTGTATAGTTTTTGTTATTAGTTTTTTGTTTCTTTGTTGTTAATTCTCTATTTATGATGGACTCTCCACATTTGGGATGGTTGTTTTAAAGGGACAACACCCTTGTTTTTTTTTAATATAAAAAATAAACTTGCATATAAAAATGTATTATACATAAAATAGAAGGTGGAATGAGGATAAACAACATAAGAAAATGATACCCATAATAATCAATACATAATCGAAAGTCCAAATCATAAAATAATACATTATATTTTTTGTCAACATAATGAGTTTGGTTACCAATTATTCCACATAAATTATCCTAAATCCATTGGAAGCAATACAAGTTGAACACATAAGAAACATAAGAATGAAGTAAATTTTAGCAACATAACATTCTCAAAGTCATTTGTATCAACATGCACCATTAATTTTTTTATTGGATTATCTACATGTTAACTAAAAAATAATAAAAGTGTACACCATGATGTGAATGATTGTGAATGATTATGATATATAGATATAATAAAGCTTTGAATATCAAACAAACATTTGGTAATTATGTTTCCCCAATGAATAGTCATCCACACAATCATGATAAACAAGTGTATATCTACAATATTCTAATCACTATCTAAAGTAGAAATCTCAATAAATATGCTTGAAAGAGTTGGAATTTCTAATTTTTTATTATCTAACTATAAAACTTACTTCCATGGAGGTTCTTCTATATGAAGTTTTTATACTTTGTGTGAATGTATGAAAATGTGAATAAACATAAGGAAAACAAATAAAATTCAAGATCCAAATTCACAATCCACGCAATAAAAAAATAGTCTAATATATGTGCATAAATAAAATGATAAATTATAATACCAACACAAACATCTTAGCAAACTCCATTGTTACCGTGAATTTTATCTACCACGGCCTTCATCTAGAATATTCTAAAGACATTTATTAGGTAGTTGGAGGTAGTGCGGAAGCGACATTTTGAGAAGAATTGAGAAAAAATGAAAAATATTTTTTCGGTATTTTTCTATGTCTCAAAAAAGTGCATTTTCGGAGGCCTTCAGAGTGGAATTTGGGCTAAAAAATTTTGTTCATCCCTAGGCATGGCTAAAATTAGATCTCATGAAGACCTTTCCAATGATATATTTCATTACTAATTCTGAGGAATGAGCTTAAAGTTACGACCCCGCAAAGTTGGGGTAGCAAAAATTCCAAAGTCGCAGAGTTTCCACCAAGCCCGCGAGGCTCTTTTCCTTCAAGCTCCTTCACTTTTCAAGTATTCTCACTACAAAAATAACCACGTGTCAACACCGTGGACTTTTTGAAGGCTAAAGAGAAAACTAACACTCAAGAAACCCTGCTAGCATGCCACATGTCTATCAAGTGCTAACGACGAATTACCTTTTTCTAGTAACCCCAGGCATTACTTAAGCCAGACACGTGGGTGTCTCGCAAGAATTTGAAAGAGTTTGATTTTACTTAGAGAGAAAATTCCCCGCTTGAGTGTCACGTGTCCCTTCCTTTTGATAGTAGAAATACTTTTTTGGTGGGTCCCATTAATTTCCAAGGGTGTACACGTGGGTGTCTCACAGGTGTTTGTGGAGCTTTAGCTTTTATTCAAAGGGAGATTTGGGACTAGTATGCTATGTTTTCTTCTTGTTACAACCAAACGATCTCATGCGTCTGATTCCATGATCTCATTGTTTCTTTCTATTTTTGGTGCAAATATTAGTAGAACTACCTCCATGATTATAGAAGATATGGTAGTTGAGCCACGGTATTTGCAGAGGGGTGGTAGATGAGCATAATGATGGAGGATCTGACTTCATTAACAGATCAAGGGCTAGCTTTCTTTTTCTCAGAGGCTAGGTGACAAAGTTGCAAACTTCTTGACCTCACAGAGTGGGATGCCTGGCATTTTCATAAAATATTCTCTTATTAGGGTTATAAGAAGGTGGTACCCCGGCTTATATAAGGCTAAGCTTTTTAATCTAAAAGGGGAAGACTTTCACAGTTTTATGAAAAATACTTGTTACAAGTCTTAAGTTCTATTTTGTGCATTTGAATCAGTACAGTACAATCGACTATTCTTTTGGCCCTTTGATGCTCTTTAAGATTCATTGCTCGAATATGTTTCTATGCTATTCTATTGAATTTAACACATGCATCTTTAGTTTTTTACCAAATAGATTATGCTTTAGCTTCTCTATTCTGTAATTTTCTATTGTATGATTCATTTAATGTCTATTAAAGGGTTTTGAATATCTTTGATTGTGCCGAGAAAAATTGTAAAAAGGTTTCCTTGATATTCTATTCCACAAAATAGCTTGTACATTTGAATTTTAAAGTGTTCCAAAATCTTGGTGTATTGCCTCAAAGTAGATTAGTAACACTTCTTCCCATTTTCTCTTTGCATTATATGAAGAGCCAACTTTTAAAATCTTAGAGGTTGCTCGGTAAAAATTATATAAGGTCCCCCATTCACTAAGCTTCCCATAGGTTGTTTACCTTAAAAGCAATTTTAGGTATCAACAGTTCTTTTTTGGCATGCTCGGTGGGACAGAGCTTTCACAACTGGAGATTTGGTGCATTCTTCAGCGTATTCAGTCTTCAAGACGCAGGTTTCAAGCACTTGGAAACTTTGTAGCTGAATTTTTTTGGCTAATTCTGATGGTATTTTTTTTCTCAGAAAAGTGCATTTTTGGAGGCCTTTAGAGCGGAATTTGGGGTCAAAAAATTGTTGTCTCTTGACACAGTGTATTGAAGGCATGGTATCAGGGATTGAAATTAGATCTCCTGAATACCTTTCCAACGATATATGCCATTACTAATTCTAAGGAATGAATTGAAAGTTATGACCTCACAAAGTTCGGGTATCAAAAATGTCAAAGTCACACATCTTTCACCAAGCCCGCGAGGCTCTTTTCCTTCAAGATCCTTCACTTTCCAATTGCACTCGCTGCAGAAAGAAAACACGTGTTAGCACCGTGAATTTTTTGAAGGCTAAAGGGAAGACAAACACTTAAGAAACCCCACTAGCATGTCATGTGTTTATTGAGTGCTAACCACGAATTACCCTTTACTGGTAAGCTCAAAAATTACTTAATTCAGACACGTGGGTGTCTCATGAGTGTTTGAAGGAGTTCGGTTTTCTTTGGAGAGAAAAGTCTCCGCTTGAGTGTCATGTGTCCCTTCCTTTTGATAGCCAAAATACTTTTGTTGGTGGGTCCCAATACTTTCCAAGGGTGTACAATTGGATGTCTCATGGGAATTTGTGGAGGTTTATCTTTTGTTCAAAGTGATATTTTGTGTCAGTATGGCATGTGTTCTTCCTGTTGCAACCAAACTCTCTCATGCATCCAGTTTGCGAGCTTATTGTTTGTTTTAATTTTTGGCACAATTCTCAGTAAAAATACCTCCATGATTATAGAAGATATGGTAGTTGAGCCATGATATTTGCAGAGGGGTGGTAGTTGAGCATAATGATGGAGGATCCAATTTTTTTAACAGATCGAGGGCTAGATATCTTTACCTCAAAGGCCAGGTGATGAAGTTGCAAATTTCTTGACCTCACAGAGTGGGATGTCTGGCATTTTTGGCAAATATTCTCTTGTTAGGGTTATAATAAGGCGGTGCCCTAGCTTATATAAGGTTGAGCTTTTTAATGTAAAAGGGGACAATTTTCACATTTTTATGAAAAACTACTTGTTACAAGCCTTAAGGATATTTTGTGCATTTGAATAAATACAATAGAATCAAATGTTCTTTTGGCCCTTTGTTTCTCTTTAAGATTCATTACCCGGATACGTTTATGTGCTATTGTATTAACTTTAACACATACATCTTTAGTTTTTTACCAAATAGATTATGCTTTAGCTTCTTTGTCGTGTAATTTTCTATTGTATGATTTGTTTTATGTCTATTAAATGGTTTTGAATATTTGTGATTGTGCCTAACAAAATTGTAGTAAGGTTGCCTTGATATTTTGTTCCTCAGAATAGCTTGTGCATTTAAATTTTGAAGTGTTCCAAAATCTTGGTGTATCACCTCAAATTAGATTAGTAACTCTTCTTCCCCTTTTCCCTCTACATCATATGAAGAGTCCACTTCTAAAATCCCAAAGTTTGCTCAGTGAAAACTCGTATAAGGTCCCTCATTCACTAAGCTTCCCATAGGTTGTTTACCTTAAAAAAATTAGGTATCAACAATTACTTTTTTTTTTTTGAATTCTTCAATATGTGTGTTTCTCTTCAAAATTGTATAGCCATGATTAGACAATGATACGATAGATGATAGATACACTTGATATTTGGTAGCTCTTGGTTGATAATACTTGATTGATACAAATGATAATTTGACTAGAGTGTATATTCTCAAAAGTGCTAGGAGGAAAATTAGTGAATGAAGGTCTTATTTATATGCCTCACATAACATTTTATCAATGGTATAGATTAAATTGAAAGATCAATGGTTAAGAAAAATTTAGAGAGGCTGAGACCTATAATGCACATGGATTGATGAGGTGGAAGGATAAGGTAAGGTGTAAATACATAGAGGAAATACATAAAATATTATTTTTATTTATTTGAGAGATAAAATGAAATAAAATATTTTTATTTATTTAATTTGAGAGGGAAGAATTGGCTAATTAAATAATTTTTGAAATTATTTAATTATAAGAGGAAAATTAATTAAATAATAAAATTATCTAGTTAAAATTGGGATAAAAATGGTAAAGTTGATTAATATGAATATTTAATCTATTATGGGTAGAAAAAGTCTAATGAAAGAATTCAATAATAAAAAATTATTTAATCATTAGACAAAAATCAACTTAATCAAATAATTAAAAATTCTATCATTAGTATGTGTAGAAGAAAAATGTTAGGATGTTACATGATGAAAATGTATAGTTAATTTTGTCCATATATATATTTTTGCCCTCTTTGAGATAATATTTTTTATGACATTGTTTCAAAGTAAAATATATTCATAATATGCCCTAGTGATAGGGTTGACATGGAATGGATGCCCCCTCAATAAATTGATGAAAAAATATTTTCAATTCAAGAACTCGGTAGGAATAAGAGGCTAGACAAACAAAAAAAGAGTGAAAGGGGTAAAAATATAAAAAAGTATCAACTTAGGGATTAAGTGCGGGGATAAATAGGAAAATATGGCTCATAAGAGCCCATTTTCACCTTCACAAGTTATAAAGTGACATCTCAAGAGGAGAAAATAAGAGGATGACAACAACAATAGCTAGGGAGATTCACCTAGTGGAGAGGGTGCATGTTGAAAGACAACCAACCAATATGAGTCCAATAGTAATTTCCTGCTCCTAACTTGGTCAATTATACATTAAAAATTTCCATTTTTTAAATTCTAGGGTTTTGATAGAATTTCAAAATTAAGGATTTGGGGAAAAAACAAGGTTTGGGCAAAAACAAGAGTTTGGAATAAACTAGGTTAAGCATGATTAGAAAATTTAAGGCGGGGGAGAAGAAACATGGGAGGAAAAATGCACAAAAAAATAAGGGATGACACCTTTAGGTGCACTTGACATGCAAATGTGTGTAGAGGGTGCACCTCTTCAAACAACTTGTGTGATGAGGTGTGTCCTTGCATGCATTATATGTGCTACATGGAATGGAGCATCCAAGGAATGCACTACCACATGCACCTTATGTGATGTGAGTATACTCCATGCACCATATAAATCTCATAGAGTAGGGCATATAGGGACACACCCTAGCATGCACCTATGTGTTCACCACACACAACATGATATGTAGAGAGAATGCCTCAGAGTACACTATGTAGGGCAAATGAAGTTGGTTAGGGGTAAAAATTGAAAAAAACAATATTAGGATGTAAAGGAAAAAAATATTCAATCAAGCATGGAAAAATGACAATTGGATAATAGAATGACACATGTGACTCAAAAAAAGGGCAAATATAGATTATGATGCAAAATCACACCACTATGTTAAAGTTAGGTTTTTTGGGAAAATTTTGAATGACCCTTGGATTTGATGGATGCAAGAGGAGTTATGACCCCTCTTGTCATGGGAGTAAAACAAACAAATCCTAACACAAAAATCACAATTAATGGAGAGAGCCTTCCTAGAAATGGTTGGTGTGGCATATCACACATATGCTTGAGATTGGGGAAAATCTAGTAATAATGTTGACTTGTGTGGAGAGGTAGCCTTGCAAGCATAGTGTCTTCATCCTATTGAGAGGATATCATATTGCAACTCTAGAGGATATATTTTGGATCCTCTAAATTATTATAGATGAAGATTGGGTGACCTATAAAACTGAATCTGGGGAGAAGGCTTTGATTATAGTATTCATGATAGAGGATCTAGGCATTTATCAACATGAGCTAGAATTATAGGATGTAGTAGTAAGATTTAAAACTCTACCACTTCTACAAGCTAGTGTTATTGGAGGTGTAATTGTCTTATATCAACAGTCAAGGGAATTTCCTCTTGGATGGGGTATAGGCATCGATGGATTCTTTAAGGATGTTATTGTTTGTACACAAGGGTCATGTGTATGAGCCCATTTTTATCATGATATGGATGATTTTGTGTATTAATAAGGAACCAATTTATTACCTGGAGTGGCTCTCTGACACATATGGGGATGGGTGTAATGCCTCCACGAGGATACCTCGGCATAAGGACATATTACTCAACAAACATATAGATTTTTTTTAAATCCTTAGTATTGCATTAAATTAAAATATCTAATAGGAACTAACACCAATAATATCTTACAACTATTCTCATTTTAAATACCAAACCAAATGTTCCTATAAAAAATTTCAACATGAAATAAAATAAGACTAACAATCATCATGATACCTGAGTCTCGCTTCCTTATTTATGTAGTGTACTCCCCATGACCTGGTACTTGTATCTTCACACTTGTCTGTACAACTAGATGCATGCCAAAATAATCATATTAAATACATGATTGTAACTATAATTTTTCTTATTAACTTATCTATAATAACTATGATCAACAATAAAAATTCCTAAGCGATCGAACCTAAGTCTTGGGGGCTCATCTCTGATGGTCTTGCCTACGTCACACACAAAGATTTTGTAGTTTGACTCTTGAATCTTGAACCATATTATATAGGTTCACAATTAAAGTTTTCCCAAGTATCATATGTTTTAAAATATACAAAAGAGGGTATGCAACCCTTTCTAGGATAGAGTGCCTAGACACTTTCACCGTCAACTACCACCCAATTAGGTGAAACAAAGATGAAAGTGAAGCTAAGGTACTAATATTATATATATTTTTAGTAATCTATTAGGATATTAATTTGGAAAGGAATAATTAATTATCTACTTATAACCTATGTCTTTAAGAACAAGGTTTATGAATAACAAAGAGATCTCATAGGATGACGACAATTAGATTTAAGTGATTTTATTACGATTGTACTAACCATAGATTCAACCATATAAATTAATGGGATGTAAGAAAGTAACCTAGTCATTCCAATATATATATATATATATATATATATATATATATAATCACCTAAAATTGGTCTAGTCTAATTAGAGGCCTAAATCTCAAATGAATTTCCCTAGGTCCTATTCAAGACATCAAATCTAATCTCAATACTGATTATGTTAGTGAATTTAATTTTCTTACATAATTCAATCGTAAATCAGTCATCAAATAATCAAATATCAAAGATCCAACATCAAGAAGGAATTAATTCATTAATTAATCCTAGCCTAATTAATCAAATCAAATTAAAAATTCCACATGGATAGAGTTATTAATTAAATGAAATTAATTAATTATTCTAATTCCACCTCAACATGGCTTAAAAGTAAACTACTAACCAATCAAATGAAAGGACATGGATTGCTCAAGTTTGAATGTCAACCACACATATCCAATTGAATCTCAACCACACAATTCAAATATGAATCTTTCCCTCCAAAAGGAAATCTATAAAATCAAGATCAATCAAGGCATTTGCATCCATCCATCGATCATTTGCACAGACATAATGCTAAATTCCATTCTCATTTGCAATTAGAGCATTCATAACAATTGTATTTTAAGTAATTTGTCATTTTAGATCTAAATTCATCTCAATTATTAGCTTAATCAATCATGTAGATGCATAATTTGATTAATTAGCTTAATTGCTCCATTGTAGATCAAAATAACATCAATTTGGATTCATTCTAGTTAAATCCTTCATTTCATGAGTGTCAATTACTAATCTAAATGCCTAATTCTGAGAGAAATCTTAATTAGATAATAATCATCATGACTAGAAGGCAATAATTCAATTTCAATTATTTGATTTGACTGATTTTCTAACACTAACAATTGATGCAATGAGTTATTGAAGTGTTGTGTTATAGGTGATTTGCATAGATAATATTCACACACACATTTTTGGTGCCCACCATGGGGTCTATAGGACTAGCATCAGAATGCCAATGGGAGCAATGCCTATTTCTCTTCTATATGGATCATAAAAAATCTTACCTATTGAAGTAGATATTCCAATTCTAAAAGTATCATTGCAAGGGCTTGTATCAGATGAGGAGTACCGAATGTCAAGAATTCATGAGCTATAACTATTGGATGAGCGCAAACAAGAGGAATTTGATCACCCAATATTATTAGAAGAGGATGTCTAAAGGTTACAACAAGAAATTACATCATCAATAATTTCAGGTTGGAGATCTTGTATTGAGAGAAAATCCTAATAATCAGCAACATAGAGAATAGAAGGGAAAATTTTAACCCCACTGGTTCAGACCCTTCGTCATCATAACAGAGTTTGGCTCTGGAGCCTATCAACTCACAACACAAAAAGGAGATCTAATTATGGATCCAATCAACACAATCCACTTGAAGAGATTCTATACTTTACATCCTGAAGTCAGAGTTTGTACAACATATATTGATCCTGAGAAAAATAAAAAACAACAGAAAATGATCCCGAAGAAAAGAAAAAACATCAGAAGAAGTCATGAAAAAATAGTATTCTTGGTGTTTACCTACCAAACATGTGCCTTGATAATAAGAAAAAAAAAATTTAAAAAGAGAAAAAGTACAAAAAATTTGAAAAATAAGAAAAGTGCCTCGGCAAAAAACCTGGTAAAGAGGTGCCTTGGTAGCAAAAATAGAAATAATCTCCAAGTGGTGAAAACTTGGAAATTAGGTGTTGCTTGAAATCAATCGCTCCATCTATCAATACATTGCCTTAACTATCTCGCATACATCAGCTTTGTCATTTGATCTTCCAATGCTTTTGCATCCTTGTACATATCAGTTGGTCATGTATCCTGAAAACCATGGCTTGGAGTTGTGTCATATCTTATCCTAAGGACAATCATATATCACTGTGGGAAAATTACTAAATGGTGTTTCTTCAAGACCACCTATTATCTTCAACTAGGAACAATTTTTTAATCATCTCATTACTGGTCAATCTTGTAATTAGACCTATCAAGCAAGTTTATCATCTATGATTTCAACATCAAAACAATGGTGTTTCTCAATACCACTCAACAAGAAAAAATGTTATTCATTAATCTTCCAATGGATGGTCTTGTCCAAGATGATGATGTTTGTGTCTTTTGAGTAACTCAATGATGTCAATAGTACTAGAGAAACTAAGACAAAGACACATCAATTTTATTTATTTATTGTTTGTTGATTCAATTTTCTCTTATCATGTCTTCCGAGTAACTCAATGATGTCTTCATACTAGGGAAGCAAGGATAGGGGGCATGATGATTTCTTTGGTTGCTACTTGTGGGATGTATCCCAACAACATCGAATGGACAGATATTTTATAAAATGTATATGATGGAAACTTTCAATAGAGAATCATAATACAAAATATGCAGACTTCGAGACAACAAAAAATATATGTACTAGACGGAGGAGGGAGTTTATTCCTTTTTTGTTGAAATATCATTTATTTCTGAGTTTCACATTTCCTTGGGAATTTTGGGATGTTGAAGAACTAGAAGACCAAAGAAGGGATATGATATTTTCCTTGTCTACAACTTGTGGGATATTTTTCTGATGAAGTCATAGGCCAAATAATCTGGGTGTCTCTGATAAGAGCCTCCACACTTGTGGTATGCCGCACATACCTCAAATATGAATATTTGTACCCTAGATGGAGGTTGGGAAGATTATTGCTTTTTTGTTTATGCAATTGATACTTAGGTCATCATAATTGTCTATATATTGATTTTTGTATCAAATTACAATATCAGATCTAGTGAAATTAGTATTCATATCATCATAGTCTCCTGAGTATTAGTGGTAGTTGTACTTGATTAAAAATAATAAGAAGGAGATATTCATATCATCATGGTTAACTATGTACCAATGGCGGTCATATCTACTTCTACATTACACAACTCTCAATGATGAAATGTATAATTAAAGATTAGACAAAAGTGGCACAACACTCATGAAATTTATATAATATATTGCATTCATTTAGTGTTGCATTCCTTTTCTTTGACTGAGCTAAGCATGCCTACCTTTGTGAGGGAAAATCTAAAAAAAGAGAGGACATCAATATTGAAACTTTAATCTACTATGGTGACATCATCACATATCTATGACCATGATCGGGTATCTCATAATACTGGCATCCAACATGTTAGTAGTATTGTATAATCATTCCATAGCATGTACCATCTACATATTTAATCAATAATTCATTGCATCATTGCATCCTCATTTATATTTTCATAAACATATTCATCATAAATGAAAATGCATACATCGCATGTTCATCTGCATCCATATCATACATGAAATAAAAAAGCATGAACATAAGCATCATGATCATCATATATAGAACGCATCATAACTACATCATAAGAACCACATATGCATCAGATAGAACTACATCTCATATATCATAAACATTTCCATGTCAGTGTATAAAGGTATAATGAGATCAAAATGGTGGATATATCAGTCATCACATGTCAATAAAGTACATCATCTTTCTATCATACATTGAAGATCTATACATCAAGATACATCGTGGCTCTAGAGAACATCAAAAAGGAGATACAACATGATATATCAAGCTTGACTACCTACAGATGGACCCTGTCTATCAGGTGGAGGTGCATTTGATCTAGTCGGTGTTGGAATTGTACCCTGTGACTACACAACTTCCTATGAATGAGGAGGTACTCTGGCAGTAGGATTCGGAATAGCCATGAAGTATGCTTCTTGATAATAGAATGCTCTACTACACTAAAATGTTGCATCTCTCTGGTCCCTATACCTCTTTTTGGTCATACTGGCCAAGACTCTATCTTTGTCTCTCATCTGTGCCTGTAACACTACTATCTAGGTCCTCAACTATGTCCTCTCCTTTTGTAATCTGGCAATAATGGTTACATCAGCTACATCTCTCTGTGTAAGAACCTATCTAGCTGGCCCTACTGGCAGAATTTGTCCACTAGGTGCTTGTTCCTGTTTAGAACTCTGGCCATGCATCATCTGCGGTCCTCATTAAGGAGGAATATGAACCTATACAAATGGACCTTCCCTACCCTGATCACTTAGAGCTGGTGGAGGATATAATGTCACTCTCAATCCACTACCACTGACACCAACAACAACACTACCACCCACAACACCACTACCACCCACAACACCCAAGTTACCACCCTCTCCTCGACCACCACCACCTCTGCCTCCATCTCTGCCACTGCCATCTCTCCCTACATCTCTCCTAGAGGGTGACCTCCCTCCATTACCTTTCACTCTCCTCCTATATCTTCCACCTCTAGCTCCATCTCCATCTCTATCCTCTTCATCATCATCCCCGTCATCCAATGTAGGTGGAACCTCCTCTAGAGCTGTCAATCTTCAGAAGGGATGTTGCGTAAAGTATTGTGCATAGGTACAAGTCATCCCCGCATGTGTAATCTCTATGGTGTAATCCCATGGAACTGGCACAAGATCTCCATACTCCTATACTATAGACTCATAGTGCAATCTAGGACCTCATTTCACCTCATTATCTCTGGTTCAAGCATATTGTTCCATACCCGATGGTGCTCCCTATACTCTATTAAACTATCTAAGTACTCAGGTCACAATAAAATTCTCAACTATGTAACAAGTGTAGCCAATTAGATATCAACCTATGAATACATAGGGCATATCTACCCTATCCTCACACCACTCCTCATAGTCTAGATAAGGATGTTAAACTACAATTATGATGTCATCAAATACACGTTGCCAATACTCTAGTTGCCCCATTCAAGGTTGTACCATATCACCACCATACATGTAAATATATGTCTCCTCCACCTCTCGTACTCATGGAACCACTAGCCTCATCACTGGGATGTGATCCTAGGCCCAGATCTATAATAGTATCATACAATAGACATTCTCTGATCATATCTACACACAACCTGATGGAGCTCATGGTAAAGATGTGCAAGTAAACATGAGCCCCAAGAAAAATTTCGTAGTCTGTACAGTAAGCATATTCTCCAACATTGAATCTTTCCTTAGCATTCTCCATTTTGATAATTTCATCTTTCAACATAGATAACTTCTCCAAATATGTATACTTGACAATTTAGGATCCATTTCATTTCTGCCTTCCACTCATATTCTATTTTTAAAACCATCTCTATCTTCTCACCATCATTTGTCTCAATAAAAAGTGGAGGCATGTTATGTGTAGCCTGAGCATAACAGTTTGATAATTCTTTCTTTATGACCTTTGCATATAACTTGTTTTTGGAAAATATTTGAACAAAAACTTTTGACTTCCTCCCCATCTCAACAATGAAATAGTATAGAGGCTTTGAATGAAATTTATCAAAATAAAATTAGAGTCCTTTAATGAACGTACATGTATCTATGAGATGGAACAAGCAAGATCCCTCTTCTACTTATGATGGATTTGCTGAAAATTTAGGAACTTTATATGCATATCACATATCGTATCAACATGTTGTGAAATAATAACCAATCTAAATTCAAGGAGGGATAAAATAAACTCCATCATATTCTTTATATTCTCTATATTTGTTTTAGTATATTTGGATTTTGAAAGAAAAATAAGGGAAACAACAATAAGGGAAATTATTTTTGGGGAATTTTGACGATTTTGGAATGCTAATGCAAACTATGAATGACTAGAATGATGTCTAAGGTGTAAACAATATACCCTAAGAGAGATTTCAGAAAATTTGAATGAAAACCTTCTAAGAAAAGACCCGAATGATTTTGGTAACTACATTGACTTCAATTTTGGGACAAATAAAATGATAATTCTGACAAGGTGTCTATGAATAAGATAAATTTTGACAAGAATGACAAGTGCCTAAGACAAGGCAAATGGACAAAGATGATAACTTAATTCAAAGAAGTAAAGATAGTTCTCAATACCACTATAGGAATGCCCTAAAAACATGTACCCTATAATTTGCAAAATGACTCCAGCAAGTGTAATAATTGACCCTAGGATATACAAGCTATGTTTTTGGGTTTTTTATTTTTTATTTTTTTGTTGGGTGGGGGGGGAATTTAGAACGAGGACTATGTAATATGAAAATAATATGATGACTATGAAAGGTTTTGAATCCTAAATATAAGAATTTAAAAAGTATGACCTTCTAATGTGCAAGGTTAGACCAATATGTCGATCATAGAAATAGGGATTCTGGGAAGAGACAAATGGTATGTGTTGGACCCTTGTTGAATATTTATTATGTTTTACAAATTTTGGATATATTTTTGGAGATTTTCAACAACAAAAAAAATATAAGAAGTGTATGGATGTTTTAACAAACTAACTAAAAAATGATCTGTGTATGTTTGGTAACTTTTTCAAGTTACAAGTTTCCACGTGGTCTGATCTAAGCTATCATCCACTCTTTTGTTTGAGCTTGGTTAGATTGAGACAATTTTGGGGTTCACCCCATGTTTCATTTATATCCTGGCCAGAAGGAGTTGTCAGTTTGAGGTCGTCTTATGGTGGTGAGCGCACCCCCTAGAAGGCCTCTCTAAAAAGGGTTCTAATCTAACAACATGTGCAAAAGCACCAAACACTTAAGACACACTATTAATCAAATTTAAACTCCAAAATCAAATGTTTATTTATCTATAAATCATCCATACATGTGATCATTTTTAAAGAACCAAACCAAGTGAGGATTGCTTGTTCAATTTTAATGCACCAAACCCAAATCTATATTGATTTTTCAACTGTTAATCTATACCAATTTTAAGCACCAAATAAAAATATGATTTTGAGTTGTGTATCCATAAAAGGTTATTTTTTAGGTGTACCAAAAATGAAAGTGAATTGATTTTAGAATTAAAAATTAAATGTTTCTTCCATGCCACAAGATGAAAATCAAAAGTTAGTAACCCAAAAAAACCTACCCTAGGACTTGAATTTTGACCAAAAATTTTCAAATTGAATGCAAAGCACAAAAATTTATACCTTACAGTTGTTGTGAATCAATATGACAGATGCAAAATTTGAAAATAGAGAGTGCCGCATTTGAAACCAGAGAGTGCAACATTTGAAAACAATAAGTGCGGCGTTTGAAACCAATAAGTGCATCATTTAAAACTAGGAAGTGCATCATTTGAAACCAATAAGTGCGTAATTTGAAAGTAGGAAGTGCATAATTTGAAACAAGGAAGTGTGTCATTTGAAATGAGGAAGTGTGTAGTTTGAAACCAAGAAGTGAATAGTTTGAAACTAGGAAGTACCTCATTTGAAACCAGAAAGTGTGTCGAATGAAACCTGTGTCTGCACAACATAATTTCTTTTTAAGGATTTAGAATCATAGTGCTTCACATTAGGTTCACCATTTGTAATTAGGGGTATATTTGGATCTGGAACCTACAATTTGAATATAAATCTAACCACATAAGATTTTTTAATCGCAATTAGTGTAAATCCCTAAGATCAAAAGAGGAAGCAAGACACAAGAATGCATAAACAATCAATAAATGAAATCAATTCAAATAATGAATATGAAAACCAATAATTCCTCCCATGTTTTTCTCCTTCTTGATGCAATATGGGCTCTCAATTTAAAGATCAATGTGACAACATAAGAATTCAAAGAATGTATGTGGTTGCAAATTATTTAATTATCTCTCATTATATTGGAATTCAGGATTTCAATCAGGATTCCATGATTGGGGGGATTGATTGACGGTGATTAAAGAGTTGAATTCAGATTGATTGAAGAGTGAACTCAATTGATTGACTTTTCAACAAACTAGATTGATTTGTTCACTTATTTGATTGATTGGTTAAGTGAATTAATTAGATAGTTGACTAAATTGATTAGTCAGAGGACTGAATAGTTAGGACATAGAAGTGTATAGATTAGAGAGTTGACTAGATTGACTCATTTGTCAACATAATAGATTGACCAAAGGACTGATTACATGAATTAGATGACTGAATAGATTGATTTGATAGATAAATAGATTGAATTCTTAGAAAAAGGTAATTGAGTAGTTAGAAAGTGTGATTGATTAGTAGATTAAAACTTAGTGTTAGTCAGAACTAGAAGAATAAATGCAATTGAATCATAAATAAATTCATTTATTTGCACATGGGGAACATAAATAAACGTATTTATTTATGAGAATAATTAATAAATTAAATAAATTAGTATTTATTTAATATTAGGGGATATGATTAATTAATTGCAATTATTACATAAATGTAATAATAACAAAGTAGAAGTATTATGGTGAGAAGTGGGATCAAGAGTGGAGTGGGGAGCTAGGGTTTGTGGAAGCGATGTAGATGAAGGAGACTCTAATTATGGTGATGGCGAGGATGATCTCCTCTCGAGAGATAAAGTTTCTTGAAGTTCTAGGTTTTGTAGAGGAGGTCGTTTGCATTGGCAGTCGCCTTTCACCTAGGTTGGAACTAGGATGTCTTCTTCTAGTGTTGGTGTAATATACTTTGGGTTTTAAGTGTTGCTAGTGTGTACATCCTAAGAGGGGGGATTCCCTTTAATAATTTTAAAGGGCATATCTATGGTAGGAGAGGGAGAGCGGAAGACTTCTTTGGCTTTTGATTGGCTGTAGTAGTTTTTGAGGGAAATGAGTTAATGGTCATGTCTTCTTTGTCATCTAATTGGATTTTGGGTGTTATCTTCTATGGAAATATAATGGTGGTTTTCATATCTTGGAGGGAGAGGTTCTTTTTATGGGTGATAGTTGAGTACGATTTTTGTGCTCTAGTTTTATTCATTGAGGAGGATTCTGAGCTCTTCTGGCCTCTTTCTTGTGATACCTCTGGGTTGAGATTTTTATTGAAGTGGGTTCCTCGTTCTAGAGCCCTAATTTGGAGGTGTTGTCAACCTAATAGCCTGAGGTTTCCAAATGTTTTGGATGTTGGGTATGTTGGGGCTTTGTGTTCTCTCTGTCTCTCTTTCTGAGATCTTTGTTATCTCAGGGGCTAAATTTCTTCTTGGGTGATAATTGTGTGGATTTTGGTGGTTGTTGATGATCCATTATGTTGTGTTGTGTCTAATATTGCAGTGGTAGCTATTGGATTGGCTCTTTTTGAAGTCTTCACTCTTATCTTCCTGGAGGTGCTTCTTTTCCCTACATGTCTGGTTTTTATGCAGGAGCATCTTGGGTCATTGGTAATCCTGCTTAACCAAAAAGATGTTTGTTTTGTTCTTTAGTTTATTTGGAAACTATTCGGGAAATAATTTTTTGCTCGGGTTTTGTTGCTCGGGCATGATTTTATTTGTCACTCGGGTTCTGTTGCTCAGGCATGCTTGTTTTTGTTTCTCGGGTCTGTCGCTTGAGCAAGCTTGTTTATTTTTCTTGTTGCTCGGGTTTCTCTTCTAACACTCGGGTTTTGTTTCCTGTTGCTTAGGGTGTTCTTTGCCTGTCACTCTGTTGCTCGGTTAAATTTTGATGGCTTAATTGATTTGGGTTCTCTCATTGGGATCTGTGTGGACCTAAATCTGGGTCTCACTTATGGATTTGAGCACCAACCTCTCTTTGTGGACTCTTGTATATATTTGTTTCCATGTTCTTAGTTTTAGGTAGTTCTTAGAGAGTTCTTAGAACATGATAGATTGGACAGGAGATTGAGATTTGAAATATCTGTAAGCAGGTCTATAACCTCACATGTAAGAAGATCATATTGTAATTCATTGAATATATGGTCACAACTGGGAAGGTCTTATAGCCTAACATGTAATGATTTTGATTAATTAATGATAAATTATTCCTGTTGTTTCTTCTCTCACTGTGTTGTTTGGCTTCTGCATTGGTTCAGAAAGGTAGATTGGGAGTTGGGAGATCCCCTGGCCCCGTCTCCATATCCTCCTTACATCAGGTGGTATCAAATCATTGGAGAGAGCTAAGTTCCTTCTTGTAAACTCTGACCCTAGTTGGTATTATTGTGGGGTAGGAGATTGCGATCCGACCTAAAATTACAGAGGGATTCAAGATGGTTCATGGGAGAGGAAATGCAGATCTAGGTCTAGTTGATATGCTTAGACAAATGGTTGCTAGATAGGAAGTTGTTGAGATAGCCCAGCATAGAGGAAGACATCTTGAGGATGTTAGTGATGATGAAATTGAAGAGGTTCAAGGTGAAGCTGCACTTGCACCTGTGATGAATCAGGAAGAAGAGTGATTCCTAAGAGCTTTGACAAGTTTGAAGTCCACACCTCAGTTTAATCATCCTGAGTATAGTGGAAAATTGGATTCTGATGAATTGATTGGTTGGATAACTGAGATGGAAAAGTATTTTGAATATGAGAATGTAGCAGAGGATAAGAAGGTGAAAATTGAAAGAAATAAATTGAAAGGACATACATCCTTATGCTGGGAACATCTGTAATTAGATCGAAAGAAGAAAGGTAAAGACAAAATCAAGGTATGGGATAAGATGGTAAACAAATTGAAAGGAAAGTTTTTACCTTGTGACTATTAGATTAACCTAATCTGGTGAATCCAAAGTTCGAAGCAGAAAGACAAATCAGTAAAAGATTGTACTAAAGAATTCTACAGATTGGAGATCAGATCTAGACATGTTGAAAATGAAGTAGAAAGAGTAGCAAGATACCTGAATGGATTGAAAATTTCCATACAAGATGAGATCTGATGCAGGAGCATCCTGGGTGTAAGGGCAATCTTGCATCACCCAAAAATATGTGTTTTTCTATTCAATAAGGGCTATTTTGTACAAAGCTGCTATTTTTGGAAACTTACTATTTTTAGTAAGTTGGTCATTTGAACTCAGAATGTTCTAATTTTCTAGGTGAAGGTTCATCTTAGTCATATAAGAATTCCAGTTGAATTTCATTTCCAGATCATCTTTATTGGCGAAGTTATTAAGGATTTACTGTTGAGATTTTAGGGTGCAAAACCTTTGAGCTCAATTTTCAGGACCTTAGAGGCTCTAGATCGAGGTCGAAACCCTAGCTAATTGGCGCTTCATGAGTTAGGCACTGTAGATCGCGATCTCCCCTTTCTAGAAAGTGGTTATAATAGCCAATCAGAGCTACGGTTCAAAAGTTATGGCTTCTGGAAGTTGGGCTACCTAATCTCATGTTTTGTAAATATTTA